>JAJJMC010027962.1:7058488-7077908 GCA_023531435.1 Papaver californicum | reverse complement strand
AAATTCACTCATTTTTTTATTGAACCGACTTGAATACACTCAATTTTGATCGATCTTAATCAAATTATATCAATTTTTCATCAATTTCACTCGATTTTACTTAGATTTATTGAATTTTATCCAATATCAATCAAACTTATTCATTTTGTTATCGATCTAACAAATCTAACGATATGAAGTTGTGATTTCATCAATCTCACTAAATTTAACTCAATTTTTTATCGAACCGACTTGAATACACTCAATTTTGATTGATCTTACTCAAATTATGTCAATTTTTCATCAATTTCACTCGATTTTACTTAGATTTATTGATTTCATCAATCTTATAAAATTCACTCAATTTTTTATCGAACCGACTTGTAAAATTATACGGCAACAAATATATTTTTTATTTTCATCTTACTGAGATGTGTTCACATAATAATCAAATAATTAAACTTCTATGTTTAAAAAAAAGTAATTATTTTTTCCATGTGTAATTTTTTTTTAGAGATGATTTTTTTTTAAATTTTAATATTTAAAATATTTCACTCATAGACCTGTATCCTTGCTGAACCACACGATTTTTCTAACTTAAAGGGCCAGATTTCAAACGCACTTAATTATCTACCCAAATATTAACATTGAAGAGGATTTCATGCCATTATCTTTTTTTTTTCCTAATTTCAGACACCATGAGAAAGGGAAGCTTTAGACTTTTAACTTAAAATCCTTTATAACCTCACGTGAATCTCTCTCACCGGGAGGATCTTCTTCCTCATTTTTTCTCCGGCCAAAAAACTGAAGAGGGAGCTGTCGCTTCTCTCCCTCACCTGAATTCTGTAGCAGTCATGGATTTGGAAATCAGGTGAAATCAAATTGCTACGGAATTCATCAACTTTTGCTAACTAGTTTCGTTGGATTACTTTGATTGTTCTTCTTGTGCTTCTCAAATCTGTTTACGGGTGAAATTTGGAAGGAAGCTTAATTTGATCTTGCATGCTCACATCAACCATTAGGTTTGCTGTCGCTACTCTCGTTTCAAGCTGAAATCAGGTTATATTGTTCTAACTTCACTTTCAATTTTCAATTTCATTGATCACAATAAAATTAGGGTTCTTCCTAATTTGGGGGTTTTTAGGAATTGAAGAGTTTAAGATTCAATTCATGGTGTGGGTAAACATGGGTTAACTCCAATTTACGTCAATTACATGCTTTTGATGAGTAATATCATGTTTTTATCTTTTGTGTAAGAAGTGCAAAATAATCCATTTTTCCTTTTCTTTTTCATCACCAGTTGTTTAATTTAAGATATTTTTACCAGTTGTTCACTAGTTGGACATGATTTCTTTTTCTGATTTCACTAGTTGGACGTGAATCCTGTTGATTTTTTGACATGATTCACATGAACACTTGTTTATTTCATTTTAGGGATTTCAGATCATATACAGTACAGTATGTGGTAAAACTTATACTATGTTCAGTAAGGCAAAGAAGTATGTAGAACTAAGGTTACAATGAAAAGTGTGTAGCTGCATTTTTTTTAATGTATTAACCCTTGATTTGAAGCCATTAGCCCTAAGTGGGTTGCCCGTCCACGGATATAGGGCTTCTGTGTATGTTGGAACTTCTTCTACTCCGTATCCAAAAGAAGAAGAGCTGGAGATGCAAGCTTTATGTACTTACACCATTTCAAGCCTACAAGGTATGCAACTACCCTTGGGGTTCTGTTTGTGTTAGTTCCTTAACTTTAGGATTCAAGTTATCATCTTGATTTTTACTTCATAGCTTATTTTTTCTAAATACGTTCAGTGGTTCTAGACCAGTATTCAGACACATAGCCGAGCCTCAGACTTTGTTTTGATTTGGTCAACAGTCCCATTAAGCTGCACATTACTTCGTCAAAATCTGCTTTCAATGCATATGACGTCAATTATAAACTAAGTGTAGGCTAACAATGTATAATGCTCTAAAGATCTGTGATATTTGGGGTAATTGATGTTTTGGTGGTTGATCTAGGTGTTTTATAGCATAGATTAGAAATGACGACAGTGGGAAACCAACAACTACTAAAAGAACTCCCTAAAGTTGCAAATGCATGTTGGATGCTTAGGTGTTATTGTTATGGATAGTGGTTGACCACACCTAGCATGGTAAGTAGGAACCTACCATTGATGAAATACCCCTGTCAATGTGCAACTAACCTCTTCACATTTCCTAAATGCAGGCATGGAAAAATTGAAGAGAAGGTACACCCTTGGAGCTGATGGATCCAATTTTATCACGAAGAACTTCAATAAATGAAGTGATCAGAAGTATACATATTGGATTGTTATGTGTGCAAGATAATATCGAAGATAGACCCACCATGTCTTTTGTTGTTTTGATGCTCATTAGCTACTCAATCACTCTAGCATCTCCTTCACAACCTGTATTTTTTGCAGGTAAGCATAACAAGGATTGAGTATGCTCAACCCTTTAGAACATTCTAAGAGAAGTTCAAAATCATATTCGGCAAACAACATTTCTGTTAACGTTGGTCTAAAATTTCCCTTGCTTGTATAGATTTGTGTGAAGATGATTCCACACATATTCTTTTGTCTACGAATTGTTAGCTTAAAATTCATTTGCGTTTGGATTTTATACGAAAAATGGTACTAAAATTTCAATATAATGTCATTCTAACCATGTAAATGGATCCTTCTCTTTTCTTCTCATGAATGATTGTAAATGTTAAATTTGTAATTGTTGTAGTTACAAGGTTGAACAATTCATAGATAGTAATTCGTTTATGTGAGGTAAACTGTCAACTATAGGATCTGTGGCGCAATGGGAGCGTGTTTGACTCTAGATCAGAAGGTTGTGTGTTCGATTCATGTTAAGTCCATATTATTTTCTTTTGTTTTTTTTCCTCTTTAATCATCCTGAAACCCAAAGCAACAATAATATACAAGCTTTGGTGTTGAACTCAGGAAAGAAACAAAGGATGAAAACAACTCTTCTAACACTATTGGATTAATATTAAGATCTTAAATTTCTACTTCAAAAATTGGTTTCATTTTTAAAATGGTGGTGGTGGCTTAAACTTAGTTGCTGACCCCTGTTTGAGCAACCAATTAATTTTCTGTTGCTACGAGTATGTGGCTCAAAGTAAAGAGCTACATGACCACTTTTTTAGATGTTACATAGATTACTTGGAAAAAGGATATAACAATAAAATATATTTGGTCGTGGCTCAAATTTAGTTGCTTAGAGAAGTTTGAGCAACCAATTTATTTTGTTGTTGCTACGAGTCGGTGCCTCAAAATGAATAGCTCATGATCAATTTTTAGATGCTATAAATTACTTGAAAAATGGATTAAATTTATTTGGTTGTGGCTCAAACTTAGTTGCTGAGAGAGATTTGAGCAACCAATTTGTTTTGTTGTTGCTACGAGTCGGTGCCTCAAACTGAATAGCTACATGATCAACTTTTAGCTGCTATAAATTACTTGAAAAACGGATCTAGCAATTAAACATATTTGGTTGTGGCTCAAACTTAGTTGCTGAGAGAGGTTTGAGCAACCAATTTATTTTGTTGTTGCTACGAGTCGGTGCCTCAAACTGAATAGCTACATGATCAAGTTTTAGCTGCTATAAATTACTTGAAAAACAGATGTAGCAATTAAACATATTTGGTTGTGGCTCAAACTTAGTTGCTGAGAGAGATTTGACCAACCAATTTTTTTTGTTGTTGCTACGAGTCGGTGCCTCAAAGTAAATAACTATATGATCAATATTTTAGTTGCTATAAATTACTTGAACAAAGGATCTAGCGATTAAGTATATTTTTTTCGTTGCTAAATAATAGTGGACACATGTTTATTGCCACCAAAATTTCGGGCAGTTGCAATTTTAGACGCTTAAACTATTTAAGCGACTAAAATTTCGAACTCTTGCTAAAATTTTAGATGCTTAAGTCCGTTTTTCTTGTAGTGGGTAGATGGACTACGCCACACAGTCAAGGAGAGGATAGTGGATGATAACGACGAAAGCAAGTCAATTACCTAGGAACTTTTACAGGTGAGAATTGATGAATTATTATAAAAGTTTTGGATTCAAATTGGTCTCTTTTGCCCTAAAGGGAGAGGGATGCTGCTCTGTAAAATGGTCTATGGAATTTGAGAAGGCCAATAAAGATGTTCCTTCTCCAACTGCTTATATAAACTTGTTGGATAAGATATTACCTGAGTGTTGCCTTCGCAACTACTCTTATTGTAATGCTAAACATTCATATCTACATATATTCTCGTATCAGACTAAAAGCTGTGTCGACCTACTATTCTAATGAAATAACCCATTCCCTGAGATGGATTGCTAATCTTATACCTAAATTTTGAGTGTTTAATTTGATGTCTGTTAATTATCCACATTAGCGAAGTTCACGAACAAGATAACAGGTTTCGTTAGACAAGAAAAACAAAAACACTATTATATATTTTTCCAATAATTTGTTAATCAATGGCAGAAGGCTCTCTTTGCAAGTACACAGGTAGAAACTATTTGGAGAAAGATGCAACACTACCATTGCCATTAGTCCTCATTATTAATGTTTATTCGCATCATTAGAAAATTTAAATAATAGTATTATAATGATTAGTGACAAGGTGTGCCATGTTTTCTCATCAACTTGAATTTAACCAAAGTATTTGATTTGATTTAAGAAGCACGTCTTCTTGCAGTTACAATATTTCTTAACACATATCTTCAGTTTTCAGTTCTCTCGTCATGAGGCGGGGGTAACACATATCTTAGTAATAGGAGGTGCTGGTTATATTGGTTCACATGCTTTGCTTCAGCTTCACAAAGACTTCTGGTATGTTCATGAATTCAAGTGAATCGTTTGCCTCTTTCACCATTCAAATGGCCAATTTCAACATAAATTGTTGGGTTGAATATGATGTTATCCATGTCAACAAGATAGCTTATCAAGAGGAAATCTTGACGTTGTTAAAGTGCTCCAGAAGCAATTTCCGGGACCTGGACGACTAGTTTATATATGCTGATTTGGGGGATGCAAAAGCTGTAAACAAACTATTTTCTGAAAACGCATTTGATGTTGCCATGCATTTTGTTGTTGTTGTTTATATGGGTGTAAGTACACTTGAACCTCTGAGGTATTGGCTCTAAATGAAATCCTTTGATGATTATGATTGCCATAACCATAAGGGATTATTATAATGAATCTGGTTTCCCATTTGATGCTATATAAAATCATGCCATGCATTGATTTCTATATTTCGTGTTTGCTTCTTCTTTATATGAATATACGAGCGAAGGAGGCAATCAGGATGCCTTAATTTCTTGTACTGCAATTTATCCATGTGTGCCAAATTCAGGTCCTAATTAATCCTACGGAAAAGCCAATAAGATGGCAGAAGATATCATCTTAGACTTCTCGAAGAATTCAGACATGGAAGTAATGGTGTTAAGGTACTTTAATGTGATTAGATCAGACCCAGAAGAAAGATTAGGGGAAGCTCCTGGAACTGAACTGCGTGAACAAGGAAAAATATTCGGTGCTTGCTTTGATGCTGTTTTTGGGATTATACCTTGTATGCTTAACCAATGGACCCAACATATATCACGTACTTGGTTTGCTTTCAACCGTAATTTTTTAAGAAAGCATATATTTCTGAAGAAATAAAAAAAATGTAATGTTGTTATTGCTGTTGTAGGTTAAAGGAAAAGACTGTAAGACACCTGAAATCAAACTAACAATGAAGTAGTGGGCCAGTGGTTGTATCCATGTTTGTAAAATAGTTAGAGATGACAATAGTCTTGTACTGTATTTTTCTTCAAGAAAGAGACATATTGAAGAAGCTGAAGAACCCAACAATCAGGAGTCATCCGATTATAAGCTGCAGAAGAATTCAGATTGTTTGAAACCCGGAAAAAAGATTACAATACTGCAAGAACAACACCAATAATGCAAGAACAACTCCAAGTACCGAAATCAACCTAAGAATGCAGGATACACACACCTATTTCATCGACTATATGCTTGTTAATTAATTACAGCATTATTCTCATAACTAATATTTTTGAACTGTAACTTGACTCCCTTCCTCCAGTCCGCATATAAAAATACATCAAAAAAAGATCGTCAATCCTCCAAATAACTTTGTGCACAGTCTCGTAGTTGCTCCTAGTTATATCTGCAGTCACACACCACAAGTCATCAGACTTACACAATAAAGGAACTTCAAAATGTAACACAAACAGAAAGATTTCTGTATGAAACATTAAAAGAACTAATAAGCTTATAAGTATAAGCTGGTATATACTTGCACTTATAAGGGTAAAATGATGATCTGCAACAGCACATTTTTCCTTTGGATTTGTAAGGTACAATGTAGTAACATGTATATATTAGAATTGAGAAAAAAAGCATTACCATTTTTGCAATATCAAAATATGTTGTCCTGACATTTGGAAAATAACATTATACTTCGATGCTTTCATCCAAGTTAATTGTTCTTACCTTGTTGGAATCTTGCAACAATGAACAACAACGTTAGATGTATCAGATTAATATATATAAAGAATTGAATTTAAAACAACTCTACCACGGACAACTACGAGGGCAGAATCACAGGTTCAACAAGTTGTCCTTAACACATTAGTTCGCGGGTATACTCATAAAGAGCAATGCTAAACCCCAACGTGCGAAGATGTGTCCAGGATAAGACTGCCCGATATAGCTTGTATTAGCACAATACAAACTACCCACTCTTGAACTTAGCAACAGGGAAGAAAAGGAATTAATCAATCAAAAACGTTTTTGAATCCCCTTTAAATCTGAAAACCGTTCTATATTTATAGAGAAAAGATTAGGGTTTTGGAAACCTTTAGGGTTTATGATTTCTTATAAAATAATGGATCATGAATGATGTCTAATTCGTAGGCCCAATACATAGGTAGCCCATTACATAAGTTAGCCCATGTATTATTTGCCTACCCCATTCCACCCATAGTGGAATCCTTCTCTAGAATACCCAATTATGGGACTAAATTAAAGAGTTTCATTCACTCAAGGAAATAAGTGAGCATCCAAGACCAAAATTAATTTAGTTTAAAACTTATTTTCTCCAACAATCCCCCGCATGAATGAAATCTCGGTAAAAACGAAAAAATCAGAATGCGGAAAATACCATATAGCCAAAGGTGTCCATGAGGTCTTGAACCTTTACTTAGTGAGAAGTTACCGAAACTACTTGCTAGAGACAGTGAACGCGATGTCTTGAACTGCTAGCGTTTGATTCAATTTGCGATAAAAGCCACGCATGATATTCTCCTGGCGTTGCTAAGTTCGTGCCGTTGTGTCCATTTTGGCCCTGGACGTATCCCGTTTCTCAGAATGCTCTAAAGAATTCGCTCAAATTCTTATAGGAAGCGGCCCACTTCCTCATTCAGATAGGTGAGTTATATCAAGAGTGTTACTGCTACACCCCACTTCAATCTAAAATTGAAACTATAGAACTCATTAAGACTTCTTAAAAGTCATCCTTCACATGCAATCACACTATCACAACAATGCACCATAGGGAGGGACAGAGAATGTAATTCTCTTGATAGTGCATACCTTTAATTACCACAAATTAGTTGTCTCATTGAACCTTGATCTTGGGATGTCCAGTCACTAAGGTTGAGTGTCCTTCATGGTAATTTTATTTTATGAGCTTAAGTCCCATCCCCCTCGATGCAATAACAAACTATCTCTAGATTATCCTTTCGTCAAAGGATCCACTGATTTTTCTCTTGACTTTACTAAGTCTACAAAAATCACTTCATTAGAGAGTAGTTGTCTTACTGAATTAGACGCCTTCTCTGAGTTTGTCTAGACTTTTCCATTGCTCATTTACTTTAGACTCACATAGTCAATTGAGTTTCAGCAATGGTGGCCACAGGCTTCGGTCACAAAGGAATGCCTTCCAATTTTTTTTTATTTTTTTTATCCATTCAACTTCCTCTCATGATTTAAATTAAGCGAGTGAACTCTGATTTCATCTCAGTCGAGTTCCTCATGTTTTTTGGAGGATTTCCAACTACTGATACAACTTAAGAGGGCGCACATATAGGCTAAGACTCTCAAAAGCCTGAAATCACAACATCTCTTAAGGTCAATACAATATGTATCATGCACATACACAATTTTAAATGTACATCAAGTACTGCAAATTTCTGATCAGATCATCCCACTAATTCTTCTGGGGTCACAAATGTATTTGTACACCGAATGCACTGCACATTTACAACACACATTAAACGTATCGAGTTTGACAAAGACCAATTCCGTCAGAATTTCTTCTGGTTCCAATGATCCTCTAGATCATGCTTGTCTACAACAACTTAGGCTTTCAATCAAATCGCAAACATCACATGGTTCTAGTGGTTGTATAGCATATAAAGGAATACATAAGATACATGTACTACTTACTAGTACGGTCATTGCATCTTCCTCAAAAGATTAGTGCCATATATATATATCACATATTTGAAATTAAATATGTACCTCAAGCATCCCAATTTTCTGGTCATGTGATCAGAGCAACCCTGTAATTATCCAGGATAAACTGGGAAACATGCACACACCTGTTTTACAACACATAAACTGGGAAACATGCACACACCTATTTTACAACACACATTTGACAGAAGCTATATCATCAAAATTTGATTTTGGTTCTTTCTGATCCTTGAGACCACTTCAACAACATATTAGTTTCCTGTCAAACTTTAAACAAAAAAAATTGTTAGTGGTTGTAAAACACGTAACAAAAGAATGATAAACATATGCACCGATTTGCTGAAGAATTCGACTCTTCACTCACACCTTAGACCCCCACAATTGAGGTCTACAGGGTAATGCACATATAAGTCTAGGGTCTTCTATGAATCTGCTTGAGAAATCAAACAAACACTTGTTTCCATCTTATACCCCACAATTGAGGCATAAGGTCCCCAGCATTTAAAGTGTTTGTCTTAAAATTGGGTTCAGCTAACCTATAAGAGTCTCCCAGACTTATGAACTGCTCACAATTTTTTTTTAGCGCCTTTTGATATAAATATCGGGACAAGGTTCCCTGCCATGGTACCCACTTCGCTCTTGAAGTTGTACAATGAGGAGCCGCTCTTTTTACCCGCATATACATTCTGCACTCCTTCAACAGTGGCACCCACTTCTTTCTTCAACAATGAGAAGCTGTTAAACTCTTTCCTTGTCGAAATAGCATTTCAGAGCTGTATTTATTGCTGGATCTAGCGCTTTTATTTACTCGACGATCATTAAATTCAGCATTAAGCATCTGCAAGTAGCTCTCGTGATGACTGCCACCTAATGGATTCCAGATAATAAAATATGGAACCTTAGATAGGAAAATGGACAACTAATAATTCTTTCTCAGCATCTCTTAAAGATACTCGTAACGTTTTTGGCTATTTCTTCTTTCACGTAAGATGGGACAGATACATCATCGATGTACATGTCAAAGAATGCCCTATATAAATCCTTGCTATGAACTGCACCAATTTGCTTGCCACCGATCTGTAATCAGTTTCCCCTCGTTATTCTCATCGAGAAGCTCTGTTGGTCCCTAACCTGCCTCAACCGCAGCAAATGCTTTCTCCTGATTCCCGTGTTGAAGAAGCCAAGCTAATATGATCTTCTTTATCACTAGGATTTACAAGAACGACATCCTTTGGAGACACAACCTAATACATTGGTGCATCCCACTAGCTCACTGACCATCTTCAAGCACTGATAAGTAACTCCATCACAACCAGAAGATGGAAAGTCGTGTCACACCATTGTAGCTCCTAATTTTGCTAAAGCTCCAAAAAGAAAAAGCAAATCACACCAGAAGACGGCAAGTCATTCAGTTTGAGCATCTCAGGCCACAAGTTATCATGACTTCGACCGTTTGAATAGCCATTGAAAAACTCTGATATATTAACCATAACCTCACTTAATTCCAAGCAATCAACAACTTTAAAATGTAAGTAACCTGATTGGTTGAACACAGCCTCAGAACCTGTTTTTTTTCCTATCATTCGTATTTGCTGTCTGACTCAAATAATATGCATCATACTGAAACTCACTCAAACTCGGATAGGCAGCAACATTGAGTACCAGGTTTTCATCTGGAAGCAGGCGAAGTCTGAACCTTCCCTTTGAATAACTATCTTTAGTCTCTCGCGAATAAACTCTACTATCCACTTCCAGTTTCTTTGTAGGTAAGATTGTGTCTGTCGGATAATTAAAGCTCTCCCATAAAGATTCAAAAGATAGATATGATAATCCTCCCAGACGGAAACAAGTAATCAAAACCTCTGTAGCACTAAATCTTTACCATCATCTTCCAAGCAAGATAACCAATAGGACCACCTTTCCCACTCTCATTATTCTCCACAGTATACTCAATCCCTCTCTTCAACACTTACTTAACAAAGAGCACATGTCTAATTTCAAGCGTAAAACATGTTGGACCTCTTCCAACCGTGAATTTAAATTTTGCAAGCACAACTTGTCTGCTACAACAGCTCCTTTTAAGTCCTTAATCTGAGCATTCTTTTGAAAGAAACAATTCATCAGAAAAATTATATATACATATATTAGGAGCAAGTGTTCAATGCTGGAATCGTGAATATAGATTTTGAACTCCTATGAGGCCATCAATAATGATCATCACAATGAACGTACAAACATCACTCTCAAACCAATAATAGGGTTTATTGACAGGACAAGACTGGACACACTTTGGTGACATATTGTTTGAAACTGTAGCAAGCTTCACCCTGGC
Source organism: Papaver californicum (assembly GCA_023531435.1). Classification (NCBI taxonomy): domain Eukaryota; kingdom Viridiplantae; phylum Streptophyta; class Magnoliopsida; order Ranunculales; family Papaveraceae; genus Papaver; species Papaver californicum. Next base: position 7,067,085 of record JAJJMC010027962.1, on the reverse strand, counting down.
GGACAAAATTTAACATACCACTTAAGTACCTGGTGATAAGAAACTAACCAAGAAGGAAATATGAGTTTTTACAAACACCATATCTCACACTTTCAAAAAATACATGGTTATCCCAGAAAAAACTAATTTAGTCAATAATATTTTCTGCCCGTCGGAATTTTTCAGGAACATTTCTCAGTTTTGTAAAATACCTAAAAAATACTTTTACAACTCCAAAAATTCTGAAAGTTGGTGTGGGTAACTATCAGGATGTCTACTATATTCGGTTAAAAGGATTTGTCGAAATTCCTTCTAAGTTAAGAGATATACTCGAAACTCTACAGCTGACCGAAAAATTCAATTTTGTTTTTCACTTCACAATTAATATCATTTGTTTTCCAATATAATATCAACGTTAACAATTTACAAATAACCAAAAGTTATTGTTACTTAGCTCTTTTGTATTGGAAGTGATCGATTTGACGAAACGGATAAGCTCCACAGATCTCCGCAACAATAACATGACAAAACTTTGGAAAAATAACATCTTGGATTGCCATCTCTTGAAATCCTTTCCGTTGAACTTCTGTGATTTTTTTTCAACATCGTCTTTTCCCATTGTTACGAGATTAAAGCTAATGTGTTAAGATTGTTGGAATCTTGCAACAATGAACAACAACGTTAGATGTATCAGATTAATATATATAAAGAATTGAATTTAAAACAACTCTACCACGGACAACTACGAGGGAAGAATCACAGGTTCAACAAGTTGTCCTTAACACATTAGTTCGTGGGTATACTCATGAAGAGCAATGCTAAACCCCAACGTGCGAAGATGTGTCCAGGATAAGACTGCCCGATATAGCTTGTATTAGCACAATACAAACTACCCACTCTTGAACTTAGCAACAGGGAAGAAAATGAATTAATCAATCAAAAACGGTTTTGGATCCCCTTTACATCTGAAAACCGTTTTATATTTATAGAGAAAAGATTAGGGTTTTGGAAACCTTTAGGGTTTATGATTTCTTGTAAAATAATAGATCATGGATGATGTCTAATTCGTAGGCCTAATACATAGGTAGCCCATTACATAAATTAGCCCATGTATTATTTGCCCACCCCATTCCACCCATAGTGAAATCCTTCTCTAGAATACCCAAATATGGGACTAAACTAAAGAGTTTCCTTCACTCAAGGAAATGAGTGAGCATCCAAGACCAAAATTAATTTAGTTTAAAATTCATTTTCTCCAACATACCTTTCGTCTTTGTTTTTGACCTTTCTTATTTCCGTGAGTGCTTCATAAACTGCAATTGTTCTTGTACGGAGCTAACCACTCTCGTCCATAATTAGTCTTTCTCTATAAATTCATATAATGAAGGAATTGGCGCATTGGGTTCCACCTGAACACTAACAAAATGCCCTCTGACAATGAAACCCAGAAAGATGATCTTACCCTTTGTCTTGTTGGATGTTCTAACATGGCTAGCCATAAAAGTATGGCTACAAATACGTGCTTCTGCATTCTTTTAAAACAATTTCAATTGTTTCACCACAATCCAATACGTGCGATGTCCATCCATGTTCACATCTGCTGTGTGATTTACAAAAGGTTGAATCTCTATAAACAGTTGAATTACGTAATGTTGATTTATCAGATTAGTTGACGTGGTTTTTTCTTGTGATTCTCGTGGTTTGCAGGCCTTCTTCACCACCTGCTCTCATCACATGTTAAAGCAGTTTTAACAAGTTCAAATTCATATAAGTTTCTTTCGGTGGACTTGTTCTTCATCTGCTGTAACTTTGTCAGCCTACAATGTTGTACTTCAGACACTTCCGGCTCCTTAAAGTAATTTGTTCTTGAATTTCCAAGCACTCCAAGCTCTGATTGCATGATACCTCTTTGAGTGTCGGTTGAAGCATCCCACACTTTTTAATAGCTTTTATTTCTAGCAAATCTTCAGATGCTTTCGTCATTCGGTCCTTTACTGGTGGAGTACTAGTCAATTGCCTATAAAATGAATCGATGGCGCTTAGAGATATGGAACCATGAGATACCTTAAATTGAAGCAACATGTGTGCACAAGGTGCTTGTACGAATTACACACCTATATTCTTTGATGTATGTCCCATGTTTGTCGACACGTTTTAACTCATCATTCAAAAGACCCAAGCCTAAATGCGACACATTATTAAAAAGTATCTGAAACATTGGTTGTTTAAAGAAGTTAAGCATGATTCTTGTTGCGCTATCTTCACAGTCACTTTGAATTTTCACAAAATCATTTCAAACCTTGGATGAGCATTATACCAACAAGTAACAAATGACCTTTGTAATGTCCCAAGGTATTTTTTAATGTATCGTGTGCACTTTCCACCCTAATTATAGCCATATTATTATAGTGTTTAATGTTATCTGTCCATATTTGAACAAGTTTAAATTTTGACTTATTCAACCAGATCGTGTCACATAATTTATTGAAATATTATATTTAGGTGACCATATAGCACAAAACTTTTTATATGGTTTATAATAGTCATCTATAGTTAGTGACCAAAGGGACTTCCAGTTATCCACAAAATATCAAACAACTTCTTGTTTTTTTCTTTCTCGGCTTCTCTGACGTAGATCTTACCATTATTATTTTTGGTTTCATTTGTTTCCACAATATCGCTCATTTCATTATTTTCTTCATTAGTGTTATCCTTAATAATTCTAAAGTGCTTTCCACATTTAGTATATACATTATTTTTGATGTGCCATGTACAAAAGATATGCGATGATGTTATTGGAAACACAGACTCTACCATATTAATCATGATATTATCCGGATCGGTTATAACTACTGAAGGAACCTCATTCTCCGGATACAAATGTTTGACACATTACAAAGCCTGTACGTAGTTTTCAGTTTTCTCTTTATTTATAAAAACAAGGGCAACTATAAACATCTTTCCCGGTTATGTATGACAGACCACATGGAACAAAGGCAACATATACCTATTGGTTTTTTAGGTATTATCAAGTAGAATAAACTTATGGAAATACTGGGCTGGTAAAACATATTTAGGGTGAATAAAAAATAGATCAGTTACCTCCTTTGTTATGGGATCATATTTGCGTTCAATTGTGCATCTATGTTCTTCCGACAACTTTATAAATTGTTGCATTACTGACCTAACCTCATTCCAAATCCACTTTAGTTTAGCTTTAGCGTTGTACACGGTTCTTATAGGAAAAAAATTATCTTTGTTGTCTTCTTTTATCGAAGTTAGGATATTCCAAGGTTTAGCACCAGCAGCAGTCATGCTATCGACTTTCTTGAATTTTTTTCCTTCAACATTGCCGCGTATGTTCCGTAAGAGTTTTAGGGAGATCATGATTACGAGAAGCACAATTGACCTGAACACACATTTTCCATCATCTCCACAAAGAGCGTTGAGCATAAAAAGGCACCCGTATTTCTTAGTACCGTAATGCCTTTTCTTCCCATTTGCAGTCTTTGATATATGGTTCTTACCCTTGTGGATGTCACATTGCATTTCTGAATATGATCCTTTCCCATTGTTATCTAATTTTTTTTCTCTTGATGACTAGCAAATAATAACACAATTTTTCCTAATTCCATACACCAATCATGAGCTGCTTCCTTGGACTTAAATACCTATAATCAAATATACAAGAATATAACACATTAGATAAGTATATGGTATTGGTTACATTAGAGTTAAGCTTGTAATACCACCCAACATACCTTAATGATCGTCAAAAGTTTAGTCAAGTCCAAATTGGAAGAAGTAGAATGAGTTTCATAGTCAATTCCAATTTTATCACATCCAATATCTACAACTCAGAATCTCATTCTTATGATCAAGAACCTTAACAAATATAAAAAATAGTGTAAGTTGTGTTTTTAATCAGTAAACTAATCACGACAACGAAAAAGAAAAAGTTACAAATTATATAAACAGTTTATTACCACAACCAATTGATTTTCTTGTAATATTTTTTATGATTTTTTTTCTTCTACCTCGAATAATTGGATATGTTAATTTATTTCCATTTTAATACTTCACATTTGAGATCTAATTAATAATCTAAGTATTTAGATGTTAGTTTGGTTTTGTTAATACTTAATAAATAATTAAATAATTAGGGTTAAATGGGAATGCAGTTATATTTAGTACATAGGAAGATTGAGATAGTTAATAGGAATCTAAAATCTAAAAATATTTTTTGATAGGGGAAAGGTTATTTTAAATCCACCCAATTAATGATGACCCAAAGTCAATTAACCTAGACTGAATTCAACTTTCCCATTTGTAAAAGTGACTTTCCCCCTATCAATATACTTTGATATGCCCACTCGATTTGATCTTAAAGCAAAGCCAGTGGGCATGGAATATTAGCCAAAATGCCAATTATTCCTCCTCAGTAGGATTGGCAAACTCATAAATGGATTGGCAAACCCTTAAATCAGAGGGTTCTTCATACGCGTCCCAAGTTGAGTCGATCAACAACTATATCATCCAACAATTGTTATTTCACTCCCTATAAATTCAAACAATTTCAACTCCAAAATCACACTTCTCCACTCAAAAATTCTTCTACTTTCACTTCAATCTTAATCTTTCCATCTCGAACTCTTGATCTCAACTTCAGCTCAAAAAAGTTCTGAAAAAATTGGCTAGCTCATCACAAACACAAAAAACTTCACCAGGAAAGGGTTCGGGAAAGCCTTACGGTGTAAGGTTTATTGTGGAGGAAGAAAAAGCTATCTGCAGAGGAGTGATGTAGCATTTACGACTGATCCAATCAATGGCGTTCATCAAACCCATTCAACGTTTTGGGGGAAATATTTTAAACAATTTGACCAGGAAACCGGGAATCCAAATAAACGTGACGATTTCGTATGTCAGTTCATTTTCATGCAATCAACAAAGACATGAACAGTTGGAAAGGTGTGATGATGCAAGTGAATTGCCAAAGAACAAACGGTGATGGAGAGGATGATATAGTAAGTTGCATTTTAATTTTTTAATTTATTTTTATAAATTTTATCAAGTTGGCCAAAATAACTAATTTATAAATGTTGAAACTGCAGATGTGAAAAACTCGAGAGGCATGGCAAACCAAAGAAGGTTCGAATTTCAAACATGAAGCATGTTTCCATATCCTTGAAAAGATGAATCGATTTAACCTCGAACTGTTGAAAGGATATCAAGCACCGAAGCAATCCCTTTACGAGACGCCAAATGTTTCACAAGGGTTTCCTTCTACTTATTCTTCACCAGAAACAACCTCAACCCCACAACCCAATATAGACAGATCCTAGCATGGTAATTCTAATCTTAATATTAATGGAAATACAAAAAGATATATATGATGGACCAGGCAACAAAAAAGTTAAAAGGAACAGAAAGGCGACTTAAGAAGTTGTTGAATCTTCAAATTCAGATATCAACTTTTAAGAATTTTTTGAAAAACAAGAAAAATTTGATATTGTTAAAATATCAGAGCGTAAGAAAATGGCTTCAAAATTATAAAAGGTCGCAAGACACTTGAACATAGTCTTTTTAATGCACACATGAGAAGAATCTTAGGAATGGACACGTCAAAGATGAATCAGACATAACTGCAACTCTGGTTGGACGAAATAAATTAAATTCAAGCATGGAAGACGATTTATACAAAATATTGATGTCGTCATTTGTACTCGGAGTCCAAAAAGAACATGTCATATCCAGCAATCATAAGAGGTCGTCGCTTCCAGAACAACAATTGGTTTTGTGTATTGGCATTTATACTGACCTTGTCAAGCATAAGGATATCCATGCCACACCTAATGCATGCAATCAAGGCTAACTAGCAATCTGGGAAAGCCTTTCTATTGTTTTCAACTAGTAGTCGGTCGACATCATCTTGCGTTGGTTGTCGTAGAAAATATGGACCAAAATGGTTGACTACGGTTTCGCAAAACATTTTGAGATTTTCGTATGCTGTTGTTTTTTTCATACGACAATTAATCATCATAGGTATCCGCAGGTACACCGTAACCTAGAATCCTTAGGGATGTATTAACCTTTTGTTCAGAATTATGTCCTAGTATATTTAGTGCATCAAATTGATAGTTGAATTTAGGGTTTACCCGACAAAGCTCTCCAATAAACCACATAACCAAGTGTTGTGGCATGCGGAAGCGACGTTGAAAATCTTCGTCAGAGTACACACTTCTATTAATAAAATAATCACACATCATTTGTTGATGTCCTTCCTCTCGATATTCCACGTCCATCTTCTTCTCAATACGACTATTAATTCTGGAGCCCGTAGTATTTTTCTTGAGTATAATTGTATCATAGTGTTGGTCATCCTTGTCTCATCGTATGCATGTTCATTCATTTGATCAATCTTTTGCATAATTCCTTGAGCTTGTTGGAACCATATTTCCTTAACATTTGCATTTCTTCATATTCCAAATTAGGATCGATAAATGAATGAAACTATTGAAAACAAGTAATAATATGTTGAAGAAATTGTAAGATTTTTCTTTATGATAAATGAAAATTGATAGAAGTTGAGTTTGCTTAAAATTGATGAATAAAAAAAATTTATATAAAAAAAAAATATAACCGTTAGGATGAAAAAAAATCTAACTGGAATCGAGACTCGTCTTAATCTGGGACAAGCGACCCAAGTTGAGTGATCGGTTCGGTTTAAATGTCTTTGTTAATTCCCACCGCACAAAAACCAGTTTATGAATAGGAGGCTTTGCGACAAAGTTACTAATGTCACTAGAGGCGCTCTTAGTTCGTAATTAAAATTCGGGGCAAAAAAGTCAAACGAACACTATATAAAAACTATAGCCAAGGCAAAATTAGGGTTGTGTGCCACATTTCTACTGTCTCAATTAGAAACCCTAGAGAAGAACCAGCTTCCAACTCTCTTAGTTTCTCCAACAATGGCAGAAACTCTAATCCTCCGCGGAACACTAGTTGGTCACGATGACATGGTTACCGCCATTGCTTGTCCAATCGACAACTCCGACATGATTGTTTCATCATCTCGTGACAAATCAATCCTTGTTTGGAGTCTTACCAAACAAGGAGACAACTATGGAGTTCCTAAACGTCGTCTTACTGGTCATGGTCATTTTGTTCAAGATGTTGTTTTATCATCAGATGGTCAGTTTGCATTATCTGGTTCATGGGATGGTGAACTTCGTCTCTGGGATCTCAACACTGGTGTTACCACACGTAGATTCGTCGGTCATACTAAAGATGTACTATCAGTTGCTTTCTCTATTGATAACCGTCAGATCGTTTCTGCTTCAAGGGATCGTTCTATTAAGCTGTGGAATACTTTGGGTGAATGTAAGTATACGATTCAGGATGGTGATTCACATAACAACTGGGTGAGTTGTGTTAGGTTTAGTCCTAATACATTTCAACCAACTATTGTTTCTGCTTCATGGGATAAGACTGTTAAAGTTTGGAATTTGACTAACTGTAAGTTGAGGAATACTTTAGCTGGACATGGTGGGTATGTGAACACTGTTGCTGTTTCACCTGATGGTTCATTATGTGCTAGTGGTGGTAAAGATGGTGTTACCTTGTTGTGGGATTTGGCTGAGGGTAAGAAATTGTATTCACTTGATGCTGGTGGTATTATCCATGCTTTGTGTTTTAGTCCAAATAGATACTGGCTTTGTGCTGCTACTGAGGAAGGTGTTAAGATTTGGGATCTTGAGAGTAAAAGTGTTGTTCAGGATTTGAAGATCGAACCTGAGTTAGGAAAGAACAAGGTAACATCGCTGTATCTGAATTTATTTTATGTTTCTGTGATTACATGTTTTGTTATTCTGCTGATTGTGCGATGTTCCGATGATATGTTGTTTGCTGTTTTAATACAATTTGGGTTAGGTTAGACACATATAGGTCACTAGCCAATGGCATTGTACATTGTGGAATTGAAATATACTGACAGTATGACATTGTTCAAGAGAGCTGTGCCAATATTTCGGGTCTTTTTGTGGGACTCAAATGAATGGTTCCTTTATTGTTTCCGAAATGCCTTTGTGAGCATATATTTGCTACTATATGCACTTTGGATGTTCCATGATTTTCTCGGAGTTGGTGATTGCTTTCTTGTTGTTGAAGAGTTTATCTATATTCAGTAATCTTTGCAACTTAATTTACCTTATCCAGTTTTGCTAAAAATCTGCTCCTTTTGAGTGATGTTTAATCAAATTTCTGTTTTCAATTGTTGTCAGTGAAATCTGAACGCTTTACATTCTGTTTTGTAAATATTTGAACTCCCAAGTTAGAATTTGCTATCTCCCAATGTTGATGAAGATGAATTTCTTTGTCCACACTTCATTCATCCCAACAATTGTATGTTGGTATACATTTTCTGAGATATAGTTTAGCAACCATTTGATCAGTTAGGTTGGTGTTCATTTTATATTTGAGATCACCAATTAATTCTCACCTCTCTTTCATAAGTTACCTTTCCTTGGGAGTTTTAAGTGAAAATGATTTGGACAGCCCGAGCTAAAACCAGCTCACAACCCAAGCAACCCTTCTTGGCATGAATGCCATGTGCTGGTAGG
>JAJJMC010027962.1:6857903-7058478 GCA_023531435.1 Papaver californicum | reverse complement strand
GAAGACTTTCCCAATAAGAGAAGTTTTGGGTAGGCTCAGGTTAAAATTTAGGCAGCCAAGAATTTGTGTAAGTCGGAACTGATCAACGATTTACCTGTAGGATAGGCGGATAATGTATTTCCCAGACAGTGTTGTCTCATTACTCCCATTCTGTTTACTGCATGCACAATTGTGAAAATAATACATAGATTCTGCTCGACAAGTTGCTTAGCTCACTGTGAATTGAATTAAGGTCTAGCTTTTTGTGCTGGTATTCTACTTGTCATGTAGCCCATCTTTGCTTGGTATTCAATTAATTCTAAAATTTACAACTCCATCTTGTGGCCTGTTTATTGTTTAGTCCTAAAACTGAGCAATCACCAAATGGTAGGGTAACAAATATTAGATTCAATGGATTTTCTGTGAGGACAGTCTATACAAGTAGTAGAACATCTCCACAAAAACTGGTCCTAATGTTCTTTCCACATTCAGTCTACATCTTAGCAAACAAGTCTACTGTACGTCTCTTAATAATTGGTATGCTGTATATCACGAGCCTTAAACTGGGTGTAATACATCCCTCAATATTCCCATGATTTGTAAACAATGGTTAGCAGGTGCAAAGTGTCTATTGTTTTATTATAATTATTTCTTTGTAGACTTAAAAACATTCAAAAAGAATATGGGAGTTTTTGTTTATTCCTTATGTTGCAGTGAGCACCAAATGACTTTATGAGCCAGGAACTAGCAATATGTTTCCACAATATTGTTTCTGATTTCGTGTGCGTACTTGATTTCTGTGCGATTTACTGTTTTGTTTCCAAATCTGTTCTTAATGTCACTCTTTTTCTCAGTGTGGGCACACATATTCACATCATGGACTGTTCTTAATTTTATTTTATTTTCCAGACATTGTACTGCTCAAGCTTGGACTGGAGTTCAGACGGAAGTACTCTTTTCACTGGGTACACTGATGGTGCCATTAGAGTTTGGGGAGTTGGCCGTTGTTAAGAGAGCTTCTTATAAATCCTGTAGTAAATCTTTTTGATCATTATTGATCTGTATGGAAGACAGTAGGAGGGTAGATTTTTGAATCATTTATTTGTGCTGTTTATGAACTATGAGCCATTAGAGAGATATTAATACTTCTGCAGTTTTATTATAATTTTTTTGTTTGTTTCTTACTGTGTTAATGTTTTTCTAAACAGCACCTATTCTCGAGGACAATGAATGGTAACTAGTGGCTGTATGTTGGTCATTTGCTTCCATAATATTAGTTATGTTTTAGTAAGCTGTTTTAGTTCTACCATCAGCTGTTTCAAATTCTCTTCACTTGGGGGGTATAACATTAACAAATGCAATTAACGAAAGTTTCATTTTGTATGATTTTTGGTGTATGTGAAGAAGCAATTGTTAGATTGAGTGGAGAACACCCTTCATTTTTTCCCCTTTAAAGATCCCCCGAGGGTGGGATCTAGTTTTTGGTAGAGTCCACTTAGTTATAGGCTCCTAAACATAAAGTGGACTATATCTCACGCCAAACTAAATTCCAGAATGAGTAAAGGAAATAACAACTACGGTTCATCTATTATCTAATACTACAGATGAGATATACGTATCCCATCCTATGTTATGAGGCAAATATATTGTGTGAAATCAGCAACACTTCCTAGCATCATAACTTATAACATATTAAAGAATATATTTTGTGAAATCAGAACACTTCCTAGCGTTATAATTTATAACCTACTGGATTCCTCTTTTTTTTTCCATCCTCTCTTTCTCTCCTCTCTATTCCCTAATTAGAAAAAAAAAAAAAAAACTACTTTCTCCAGATTTTAGGTCCTTATCTGCCGGCAGATCAAGGTTGTCTCCCTAGTTTTTGTTGTATATATCAAATAAAAGAAATTGTTGTTTAAACAATGTAAGATTTTCTTCTCGGTCTGATGGTATTTCAATACTGTTTGTACCGAACAGCACAGAACACGATTCATTTGATGACGATGATGTGAAATAATGGCAAGAACACAAACTAAAGATAGATAAAGCTGACAAGAGTTTAACGTGGTTCGGCGAGTTATACCTACATCCATGGATGAATCCCCTTGGAAAGAGATGTTTATTGATATAAGCATTACAGTGGTGTTCCTTATGGTTGAGAGAGATATGTGTTTAGGGTTTTCTTTCCCCTCTATTGCCGATCTTTTTAGGGTTCAGACCCCCTCTATTTATACAATTGAACTAATGAGATAAACCCTAAATTCGAGATAAACTTCATCGGTGGTAACTTGGTCAACAGGCGTCTCGAATGTTCCATAACTTATCCCGCAGTAACTTGGTCAGCAAACAATCTAGAACTTTCCAGAACCTTCTTATACGGTTCTGACATTAAGTCGGCTAACACAGACTGGTAGTTTGGATGGCAGTTTGGAAGGATGGCTTGATGGCTGGCTGGACAGATGGCTAGTAACATGACTGGAGCGTTGGCAGGATGGCTGGCAGCATGGTCGAAGGTGTTAATCGTGGTCGTCGGTCATCAGTCGAGGCCGCCGGTTAATCTGGATGGTAGTCTATGGATCAGAGTGTATGAAGTGAGTTCGTAAACCGGGTCAAAATGGGCTTGGCGAAATGGGCTAGGCGAAACAGACCGACGAACTGGGCCTGACAGAATGGGCTGATGCACTGGGACTAATAGAGTGGGTCGACGAACTGGCCTTACAGAATGGGCCATCATACTTGGATGACAGCAAGATGGAGGTCCAGAAAAGAAGATCGTGGCTTGTCACAGTTATTTGCAGAGATATTAACAAAGACGCCCCCAACTGTGGTAACATGTTAAATTTTGCTCGCTTGCAATGCGAGACTTTATGCTAAGTTTTGGACTTATGATGCTCGAGAGCTAGTCGAGACTTGATGTTGAGCGTAATGTGTTTGTGGATGTGGCAAGGCTTTTTGCTCGCAATGTAACAAATCTGTAGTGTTCGCTACTAGGGCAGGCTGGCATGTTGCTTGTGTTGAGTACGAGTCTTTAAACCAACAATGTGTGTTGGGATCACGTTTGAGACGAGACTTTGGGCTTTCTTTGTTGTAAGGCTTTATACTCGCGTGCTAGCAGAGATTTTTTGCTTGCGATAAGAGCAAGGCTTAGGTTCTCATGTGCTAGGTGAGGCTTTAGGTGCTTGCGATGATGCAGTAATAGATGTGAAACTGGACTGCAGCCGTTGATTCGATACTGGACTATAATAGTTAATGTAAAACTGGACTGCAATAGTTGCGTGGAACTGGACTACATCGTTTAATGCGAACTAGACTGCAACAGTAGTGAAAATGGACTGCAACAATTGATGAGAACTGGACTGCAGCAGTTGCTAGGAACCGGCCTGCAACAGTTGCTGGGAAATGGACTATAGCAGTAGATACAAAACTCGACTGCAGCCGTTGCTGGAAACTGGACTGCAGTAACAGTAGCTGGGAACTAGACTGCAGCAGTAGCTGCGAAACTCGACTGCAACAGTTGCTGTGAAACTCGACTGCTGCAGTTGCTGGGAACTTGACTGCAGTAGTAGTTGAGGAACTCGACTACAGCAGTGGATGCGAAGCGGGACTGCAACAGTTTATAGTGTGCCGTGTCTATCATCCTAGTTTGTCGATATTTGTCTCGAAATATTTGGTTGTACACTCGCCTCCTCTTAATCTTGTAACTCATTATAGGATTAAGAATTTTGGGTTACCCGACAACAGAATTCTGTATGGTATTTGGGTGCTGCGTAAGACCCCAAGTGTGTGGAGAGTTACACATCTCGCCCCAAAGTAAAAACTTTTAATAATAAGGTATCACATATCTCACCCCCAAGCGATAGTTATCGCGATTGAAGTGATATGCAACTTGCCCCCAGTAAACAATTAGTGTCATGCTACTTAATGCTCGCACAAGGGTACAACCTTGTTGCATCTCGCTCGCGCATGTAATAAAAGTGAAGGTTTTATGCTATCTAGAATTCACGTATGGGGCCAGTCCTATTATTCCAGATGCGTGCATAATTGAGATGTGTGCATCTTCGCATGCCTTTGTATGCGAAAATGCTCCTCAAATTGAAAACGTTTAATATGATAATAATATACATGATATTGCGAAATGATGTAAAAATATTTTAACGTGTACATATCTTTTATGAAATGATGTTGCAACTTGTTGATATGGTGACAAATATTTTCAACGAACTCAAAAATTGATGAAGTTGCTGGAGAACTCTCAAACAACAAAACTAACGAACTTTGAACTCGATATTGATGTGGATATAAAGTCAACACAACATGTATCACGAACTTTTCTATGAAAGCTTAAGACGAACTTTAAACTCAATCAAGCTACGGAAAAAATATCGATTTAGCAACTCCCGTGAACTTCAAACTTCACCGTGTTACGGACAGAAAAAACGCAATAGGTATCACAAACTTTTAGCTTGATTATGTTAAGGATCGAACATCCGCGTAATAACGAACTTCAAAGATCATCGTATAGGAAATTGAAAGACGATCACAACGAGCTAAAAAACACTCAGTTCGGACCTGAAATGAAGAAGGTATCAAAGAAACAGAATCGAAGACAAAAAACAAGTCAAATCAGTGGAGCCAAAACATCTGGAAGCCCGATAGAGTGGGATGGAAGCATCCAGCGGCTTGGCTTGTCATTCTGCTTGGACGAAAACATCCTTAGGTATGATAGAGAGGGGTGGAAATATCCATCGGCTTGGCTTGTAACTCGGCTTTGGGAGAAACATCCATAGGTATCATAGAGAGGGGTGGAAACATCCATCAGCTTGGCTTGTCTTATGGCTCAGCGGCTCTGTTTTATGCAGGCGGTTCCGCTCGGCTCATCTTGGTGACTTGGCTTAATTATGTGCTGGACTTTAGTGTCTGAAATCCCGCCGGTCAATTTTTTTTTCTTTTGTTTTGTCTGGAAAAGGTGTCAATCACGGTCGTCGGTCTTTTTTTTTTTGTCCATGCAAATTTTTTTGCCACGGTTTCTATTCGAACATTTTTGGCAACACTTTTTATGAACTTTCAACAACAATTTTATGTATCATTGTCTTTTCTTTTGCAACAATTCTGCTACACTTTTGTGACGCTCGGGAATTTTTGGGTGAGGATTTTTTACCTTCTACAACTAGAAGTCGCATCTTTTACGGGAACTTTCTGCTCCATATAGGATGACTTTTTTAACAGAGTTTCTCAGGGTTTGATAGATCTCGCAGATGAATTTTACAAGAAAGATTGAACGTAGGCAGTTGATATAAAAGATTATACACGCAATCGAACAATTCTGACGAACTTGTAGACAAATGTTCCAAAGAACTTTGGACCTAATTATGTTGCAGATCGACCATCCTGACAACAGTTTCACCGATCTTTACAGTGTTACAGTTTCATCGAATACATCTAGACTCCTTTTTCACGAACAGAGTTCCAAGTTTTTACTAACTTTTCTCGTATGGGAAAACACGCCTCTCTTTCTCATTTCCCCTTAGTCGGCGCTAATGTTTGTACCGAAAATTACTCTCGGCACAGAACACGATTGATTTGATGACGATGATGTGAAATAATGGTAAGAACACAAATTAAAGATAAATAAAGAAGATAAGAGTTTAGCGTGGTTCGGCTAGTTATACCTACATCCACGGATGGATTCCTTTGGAGATAGATGTTTATTTATATATGTTTCTTATGGTTGAGAGAGATATGTGTTTAGGGTTTTCTTTGATCTCTTTTGCCTATCTTTTTAGGGTTCAGATTCCCTCTATGTATACAACTGAATTAATGAGATAAACCTTAAATTCGAGATAAACTGCGTCGGTGGTAACTTGGCCAGCAAGACGTCTCGAATGTTCCAGAATTTATCCAGCATCGACTTGGTCAGCAAGCAATCTAGAACTTTCCAGAACCTTCTTTTAGGGCTCTGACATTGAGTCGGCTGACACGGACTGGCAGTTTGGATGGATGGATGGCAGAATGGCTGGCTAGACGGATGGATGACGCATGCATGGTAATATGACTGGAACATTAACATCATGGCTGGTTGACTTGCTGACAGCATGGTCGAAGGGGCCGTGGCCGTTGGTTGATGCCGCAGGTTAATCTGGATGGTAGTCTATGGATCAGATCGTATGACATGGGTTCGTAAACCGGGCCGACGAACCGTGCCTGGCAAAACAGGCCGATGAAATGGGCTTAGCGAAACAGAGCGACGAACTAGACCAGATTGAAGGGGCCGACGAAATGGGTTGGCGAAATAAACTGATGAACTGGGCCTGACAGAATCGGCCAACGCACTGGGACTGATAGAGTGTGCCGATGAACTGGCCTGACGGAATGGGCCAACATACTTGAATGGCAGCAAGATAGCAGTCCAGACATCAAATTAGCCCAACTGTGGCAATTTCACACATGGTACAAACAAATACTATGAAGACTTTTTATCTCATAGCCATAATGGTGTTTTTTGGTTGTGTTGCACCGTTATCAAATACAATTTGGAAGAATATGATCTATTTCGGCATATCAGGAAAACCGATGTAGATCATGATGATATCAATTTGGGCATATTACTTATGTTTTATGGAAGTATCTTACATCAATTTGGGCATTTTGTTTGCTGATCTATTCCAACAAACAAAAGATCAGTAAACAAAATGGTTTGAAATCATTAGAAGGATGTCAATTTCTCCGAAGGGTAGCAGAATTTCTGTAAAATTTTCTATTTTCGTTTCTGTGAGTCTCGAAATTTTCAAATTTGGTACGTGTTATTTTTCCCCATTCATATATGTAATTGATCAATGTAAGCGAAATTCAATGAATTTATGAGATTTTACCTCTTCCATAATAAAAAATTATAACCTACTCTTCCGTCCCTGGAAAAAAATTTACTTTTTTTATTTTAGTTTATTTTTGACTAAAATAAAAAGTAATAATATATCTTTTCCATGGGCGGAGGTAGTATTATATAATTGCGTCCGCATAATGCATGAAACAGAGATTATAGATTTAAGCCCGGAAGGAATGTAACATAAGTTATTCATTACTGCCTAACAGTAGCCCACTATACTTTGAAAGCCCATCAAACACTGAAAGCCCGACTAAGTGATGTGGTCGACTGCACATCAAATTTACTTATTAATTTCTCACCACTTATGATTTATTATGAAGCAATGGTAAAAAAGGATAGTTCCCACAGAGATGTCTGGGTTGTTATATGGTCTCAAATCTTATGTAAAAGGGGGTGATTTTTCAGATTCAATAAAAGTAAATTAAACTAACTAAGAAAGCAATTAAATTGTATAAAAGAATCAAAGATCAGAATATTGGTTAAGGTTTCGTTTTCATTCACAAACATGTTCTTGTACTAATAATTAGAATTGTTGTTTAATCTCGTTTTATCAAAAGCCCTAGAATACCTTGATCGTAAGAATATCCTGCAAATTTCCTCAAGTCATCAACATACACATTAAAAGATGCGAATATGAATTCTACCAAGAGAACAACCTAACGTGTAAAAGCACAAATCAAGTTTAATTCTCGGGGAGCATTAAGATTCATGAAATTAGGCTAATCAATGCAATTGAACGTGGAAAGCGCACTAATTCAATTTAACAAAGGTCATGAGTCACATATGATTACTGGATGTATCACCACAAACAATAACCACAATATGCTACTTGTATTCAAGGAATATCACTTTTGCTTATAATAAATCATAAATTAGCTTTAGATGTGAATGTGAGTTAAATCAATTTGCAACTTAACTAAACAAACAATCAATCAATTAGATATTTGTAGTGAATCATAATCGATAATATTGAGACAAATCTAATACTTCTTCCGTTTCTGGAAAAGAGTTACTATCATTTTTTCAATTTGGCCTATTTTTAGGCTAAAATGAAAAAGTGATAGTAACACTTTTTTAGAAACAGAGGTAATATATTAATTCAAATAATCATGTTTGAGAAATTCAGTTATTCCTTAACTAACAATAAAATTAACTACTTATAAATTGGAGTTTACACAATTAAATAAGAAAAGAATTTGCAAAACCTAAATGTGATAAATCTTCCCCGTACAAACCTACAAAAAGAAACAGAAATGGTGAGAAGATAACTAGGTCAAAACCTAGATATCTTCCTCTTTTGTTGAAATTGCTCTTTTATAGCTTTCCCGCTATAAAAATCCCTCAAATAAGTAGGAATAGGTCTTCCTAAAAGACCATAAGCATCCCCCTTTTTAAATCTCGGTCAGGCCCAAATAATCTTTAAACTCATCTAAACAGGCCACAAAAACTAAGTCAATAACCCATTTGGCTTGTCAGGAAGCTGCAACTCAGTTCCATATTCACTCGGTCAATCTGTCAAACAGTTTGTATGCATAACTTGATAAAGGGAAGTTTATATATCATTAGGACTGTCAACGGATGCTATCGAAACGGAAACTGGCTCAGCCGGTTCCGTTTCCGATAAGGCTTATCGGATATCCGATATCCGATAAGTTCCGACGGAAACTTAATATTCAATTCCGATTCCGGTACGATAAGCTTATCGGATATCGGATATTTTTTCGATAAATTTCGATAGCTGATAGAAATCTTATAAATCTATTTTTCAGTTTAAATTTCCGATAATTTCTGGTAATTTCCGATAATTTTCGATAATTATCCGATAATTCGGCTGAAGATATATATGCTATCGGTGTCGGAACTTAACGAAACGGAATGTCGCTCATCCGGTTCCGTTTCGTTAAGGTAATAAATTCCGATATAATATCCTTTTCCGACATCCGATAACCGCTATATCGGATAATGTCCTATAGGATCCCGGATTTTCGGGAACGACTATCGGATTTCGAATTGGGATTGACAGCCCTATATATCATTTATTTGTTCAGCTCTTCAACATCTCCTTCCCTGCAATAGTAATTAAGCCATTCATTCATTCACAATTAAATCATAAAACCCATTCATTCGTATCCCATGGCCATCATCTCCATTCATTCCATAAACTCATGACAACAACATCCCCTTCTCTTCTCAGGTAACTCTTCCTAAAGCTCAATCAATCGCAACAGTGGATCATATTCTCTCTACAACACTTTCCAATTCTTTGAAAGACTGAAAACCCATCTCATATTCGGATGGCAGTGTAACCATCAAATACATTGAAGTTTGTCTTCTCGGTCAAAAGACAACCCAAACCCTTTTAATTTCTTCTGGACTCGAAATCAGTTTAAGCTCCTTCATCAACCACCATTCAATAATTCTTCTCGCTGATTCACTGTTTTCTCAATGGCAGCAACAAAAAATTCATTCTCTCGGCAGTGGACTCTTACCCCACTCTTATTCTCTTTCTCGTTCTTCTTGTTCTAATCTTGGCTACCACTTCTCCCTTATTCTCTAAACCACCAGCGAAATCCTTTTCTGCTCTTCAAACTATTACTGCCAGATTCAAATAACAAAACCCATCTTTAATTATCGGAAATACATTCAAAACTCAGATCCATCTCAAGCAGCCTCTCGACCTAACTTTTGTTTGCCGGCGTGACAAGAAACTTAGCCGTGAACTTGTTGTAATAACTTGATTCCAGCTGCTAGGTTAGGTTATAAGAAGAGTTTAATTTAGGAACCCATCCAGTATTTTCCCCTTATCTTTATTCAAATCAGGTGGCGGCCCTTAGTTATTTCTTGTTTTTGCCACTTTACAATCTTCTAACATTGCTAGTTTTGAGTCCATCCACATCCAATGTCGCCAAGTGATGTCATAAGCCTCTATTTCTCTTCTTTCACTTTATGTAACTCCGAAATACCTATAAAACTCAAAACAAACGTAAAATACATAAAATACAAGAGAAATAGTTAAGAAAAACATAGAAAATTGATATTCAAATTATGTAAATTATGCACCTATCACTAAGCAAGCTAAAATATAACGATTTTTTGGGGATCATCCCCCAATTTGGATAAGGTCCCTATGAAGTAAAATTAAACGTCTTTGACCCATATATTTTATTTAATGGCCAAAATACGTTTTCTTAATTAGTTGTTGATAATTAAGTTAGTTAAATTAATTGATTGTTTGTTTTAGATTAGATTAGTGAGATTATGTATAACATTTGAGTTTGTGTTAGCGTTGTGTTAGAGAATTACAATTATTTAGAAGGAGAAAAAGAAGGTGAAGAAGAAGAGTTTTGGAAGAAAAAAAATCGAAACCTTGGTTTGGTGATTCTTCAATTCAAAATGAGCGATTCTAATGCAAACTCGGAGGAATTCGAACCTTTAAATCGCGGCGTAAACATAGTATTTGTTAAGCTTCACAACGATTTGGTAATAATGAATGCTTTGTTAGATGGTAAATGTATGTTTCCCCAAACTCAATATCAATCTCAAAAGGATGGTTTTTACGAGACAAACGAGGATCAAAACAAAGAAAATGAAGATTATAGTGTTTGGGATACTCAGGTATACTTGTTAATGTCTTTTTGTTGCTTGAATTGGCTAAAGTTTAGTGAAAATGAAAACTTTTAAAGCTGACATTTGGCTAACTCGATATAAGTTTGGCTAGGAAAACTGAAGAACAGGTAGCCGAACTTAGCTTTAATGAAGTTTTGGATTAAGTTCGGCAACCTAACTCAACTCATGGACGAAGTTATATTTTGGGTGAACCTTTGTAATGTTCAGCTAGTTCGAGTCCAACATATACCTAGCCTAACCCTCAATTATAAATTAGCGGGAAAGTTGACACACTAGGTTCGGCTAGCTAGGAACATTTTTTTACCTTGCCAAATTTTATTTGTTGTCCTCCAGTAGAATATTCAGCATAGTATAGTATAAATATTCGTAACCGAACTTCCATGTTTGGTTAGATAGAGATATATCGACCTAGACAAACTTTCATGTTCGGATGGGTATAAATATATCTACCTAGACGAACTTGGTAGTATCCTTTTGTCGCAATTAACATCGTCATATATTTCGTAGATCCGACCAGAAACAATACCAATGGATGATCAACCTACACCTATTGATATTATGTATGAAGAGACATCCCATCATTACGTGGATGACTTGGTAGGTTACAATTTATGCTTAGTCAAATATTTCGAAGAAAATGTCAAGTTTTATAAATTTATATTTTGCTCCATGTAGACATGGGAAAATAATCGATGAATCAAAAAGTTAAGAAAGAGGACATGCAAAATATGTGTGTATTAGATTTAAATGGAAAATCTAGCCAACCCGTTTTGAAATGGTTTGTGAGAAAAGTCGTAATCCCGAAAGTCACAAGAAGAAGGGTTATGTATATAACGGAAAGGCCAGGAGGAAGAATATAACTATCTCAAAGAAGACCAATTGCTAGTTCAAGCTTGTATTTAATATCAACAAAGAATCGAAGAAATGG
Source organism: Papaver californicum (assembly GCA_023531435.1). Classification (NCBI taxonomy): domain Eukaryota; kingdom Viridiplantae; phylum Streptophyta; class Magnoliopsida; order Ranunculales; family Papaveraceae; genus Papaver; species Papaver californicum. The sequence continues at coordinate 7,047,061 of JAJJMC010027962.1, read as the reverse complement.
GTTCTATTCAAAGTTGCGGAAGGTAGACATAAACAAAGTAGTTAATATCGTGTATCAATATCGTTTCGACGAGGTGTGGTACATCAACAAATGATTATATCGGATTTTATTGGCGATACACAGTTAACTTTGTAATTTATAATTTATAGACAGATGTGAATTCTGTTACTCAAAGCTTTAATGAAGGGTATTTATAATGTAAAAATATAAATGAAACTAGTTTTACTTGATAATCTAGCATCCCCAAACATAAAATTTGTATGAGAGGAAATTTAAAAAAAAAAAAACATCAAAAAGAAAAATATTAATAAATACATATGTGTCCTTACTGATATTATCGGCCGATATTACGGCAGATATATCGGTTCGATACGACCGATGTAATCGGATATTCATGTATAACCGATATTTTTCATATCATTTAGGTTAAAGGCCGATAAACAATCAATTATGATATTATCGACCGATATTAACTATACTGGACGTAACCACCCTCGTCCAGAACATGTTGTAGGACATTCAATCGCCCCAAGGCTCACCCCTTAAGAAAAAGAAAAACTATCTAAAATGAGGAAATTACGTATTCCACCAATTAATATGGTTCGCATACTAAAGAACGATAACAAAGATAACCACTTTTCTTTGTCTACCATTTACAATGTTGAGACATTGAAAAAAAAAAGGAATTGAGAGATAGGAAGGTAATGCTTTAATTGTTTTTTGTGGCACAACATAAAAACTACACGGTTCAAAAGCAAGTAGGTCTGAATGGAGAAATAATACATCTCTTTATTTCGCATCCGATGTATGTTCAATTGGCTCAATGCTTTTATCAATTTCTTATAATGGCTTGCACTTACAAGACTAATAAGTACGAGATGCAATTATTGAATGTTGTTGGGCGTACGTCAACCAAGTTACCATTTAGCGCGGCGTTTTGTTTCTTGAAGGAAGAGAAGGAACCAAGTTACACTTGGGAGCTTCAAAAAGTGAAGGAAATCTTCCGAGGTGATGAGATTCCTGGGCTTTAGTGACCTACAATGAAGTCGCATTGATAAATGTAATAGAGAAAATGTTCCCGTTTGCACATAATCTTCTTTGCATGTTCAACATATAGCGCAATCTGATGAGTAGGTGCAAGCCTCAAATTCTACCACTAAAGAAAATAACATATGATGAGATTAAGAAGATACCGGAAGAGACTAAGCCGATACGATAGAGGAAATTGACAAACTATACGAAGTAAATGAAGTTAAATGGGTTTGTGGGGAAAAGGGCTCATTGACTTGGTCTCTCACCGAGGATGATTATAATCTAAATCTTGCGATGTTTATCGAACATTGGACTAGCCTCGAGTACCCTGATATTATGCCGTATTTCATTGACCAATGGTTGGAACCATACAAAGAGATGTTTTTTTAAGCATTTACCAACCACCACTTGGGCAATCAAAAGACGAGTTTGGTAGAGTCATCTCACCACCGGTTGAAGAAGAATCTTTTTTGATGTGTCGTTAATTTTGTAACAGTATTTGATGCAATGGAGAAATACTTCACTCACGACATTTATAGAATCAAAGAGAAGATCCAAAAAGGCTCTATCTTCAAGATTAAGAAATGGGTCGATGAACCGCTGCTCAAGGGAATCCATTATAACATGTCCCATGCATGTATTAAAAAGTTGACGGTAGAAGTGAAGTTGATTAAGGATTGGGACACTAAGCTGAACGAAGTGTGTGTTTATAATATGAAGAAGTTCATGGGATTAGATTGTCGCTATTATAGTTAATATGGACATGGTGTGATTCCTATAGGAAACATTGATCCATCTTGGAAACAATTAAGTTTCCCCCCTCCTCACATGGAAGAGCCCAGAGAAGAATTCGGGGATACCGAACTTGGAAGAACCGTACTCGAGATGTACCGTAACATAAACAAAATCCAACGAAAAATGTTTTGAGATGACAACAAAGAAACAAGAAAACAAATAAGGAAGTATGTGAAGGTGTTAGATAAGAAGCATGGTGACATCAACACTAATCATAGAGATATTTCGTCTCACGAGTACACTGCAGCGATGTACGCGGAGGAATCAAAGAAACGAGGTCGGAGTAGTGAGGAAAAATGTGAACCAAGTGAACAGGATATGAAGAAAAAATATTTGATGTTTTCATTGCCACCAATACAAAAAACTCCCCGAGACGTGAAACTAAAATCTCCCATGTTTTCCAACCAAAAAAAGAGTTAAGCAAGTGACGATAAGCCAATATTTGTTGATAAAAGGTTCTTGAAAGACCTGCCTTAAATCATTTATTAATACGTCGTATCCACTAACGACATCCCTCCAGATGGTAATTGTGGTTTTCACGTTTCGGTTGGACAATTAGGGCCTTCACATACCGTGGAAAGGTATACAACGGCTGTGAAATCACTATTTGAAGCAAAAGTTGCTGACGAAACTACGGAAGAACCCGACATTTTACAAAACAATAATGATATGGGCGGATTGTAGGGTGAACAATGAGTTTTTTAAATATCAACATCGTCTACATGGGGCCAATTCTATTACAAAGTATCATTAGATACCGATTTATGGGCACTTAATATCGCCTCCGCATTCAATTGTGTGGTTCATTATTTCTCAAAAGGTTATTGTGCTATATTCACCCAAAAATCAAGCATATGTGTCCAACCGCATGGAAGAACGGTGATTCTGTTGGTTGGAAGAAACCACTTTATCGATCTCCAGTTGAAACCCAAATGTCCAATGCCTTCGTACGGAAGTTCTTATTGGGAAGGATTTAACCCCGATGTAATGAAGAGTTGATGCAATTTGTATGAGAAAAACATGGAAAAGTGGAATGCTTTGAAAATGTCGGAGGAAATAACAAATTCCCAACCAATTGTAATCGAGTAAATGACACATGTAATTAAACTAAATGTGATTTGAAGACCATATTATGAATGAATGAATGAATATATTTGTTGAAACTATGTTTATTGTTTGTATATGAATGTAGATATTTGTAGAAGTTCGGCTTGGAGAAACAACTTCGATCTTGCTGAACTTAAAATAACCAAACAATTTTAAGTTCATGAGTAATATTAGGCTAAGAGAAGTAATGTCTAAGATAGTCGAACTTATAACAACGAAACTTTTTTAAGTTCCAATGTAATGTTCGTCTAGGAAGTATAATGTCACAGGTAGCCGGAATTCGACAAAAATTTCCAGGATTTATGTTCTCAAAAGTGCTAGGATATTAATTAAAAGTTACAGATAGTCGAACCTGGAATTTTTTCACCAGGCTCCATGTTGTAAGCAGTCCATCTAGGATGATAAATTTTACACGCAGGCGAATTTGCAAGCTTTTTACTAGGCTATCAAAAGTTCGGCTAGGTTGAGGTAATTTATTGTTAGCCGAACTCAGGTTCGGCTAGTCCTTGATTAACTAGTTCTAGCCAAACCTATAACAAAAAAAAACATATAAGGATTTAAAATAACACACCAAGTTAAGTATGCTACTAATACTGAATTAAAAAGTTATAAACCAATATTGCTACTAAGACACAATTAAAAAGATAGATATCAAATACATTGTTTGTTACTTAAACTTAATTATTAATTTTCAGCATCCTCAGTATCAGCTACGGGTTATGAAAAAATTCTTAAGGATGTGGAAATGAGTTTCGTAAAATTCTTTTTTTTTTCATCTTCGTCATTCCTCTCGAGATATCACTACAACTTCAGCAACGGTTTCATCTCTATGTCGATATTGATTCACAATGCGAACTGAAGTTATAAATTCTTAAACTCGGTTTCTTATCTTTCTAAATCGACAGAACAATGAATGATGCATGACTACGGCTGCACAGGAACCGACCGGAACTGAAGAACAGAACCGGAACCGACGAAACCGTACCCCAAAAAAACTGAACCGAGGGTACAGGGTACAGGTACAAAAAATGGGAACCGGGTACAAACGGGTACAAGGTACGGGTACAACCTCAGAACCGACCTGTACCGGACCAAAGAACCGATGTATAGTAGTCGTTGATCTTTGATGGTTGTTTTAATCTCAGCCATTAGTGTATTAAGTTAGGTTAGAAATTAGAATCAGATGATTTCATCATTTTCATGTTATCGTCCGTAAAACCCCAAGTCTTCAACACTGTTTCGAACAACATCTCCATACTTTTCTTCTCCGGGCTACTATTTTTCCCGGTTGTTGCAGAATAAACAAGGTACTTATTTTGATTTCATTTTATTTTTTTTACTATCTTTTTCTTTTTTATCAGATGAATAAGATTTTCACATCAAAATGTCAAATTGATTTGTTAGGGTTGTTGGTTTGATTCTCTGAATTAAAGGGTTTTTCTTTCTAGAAAATGGGTTTTGTTGTTCATCAAATTCTAGTGCCTGGAAGTTGGAAGTGCTGAAAGGCATGATAGTTACCTAAACATGTTTTAGGTTGAATTATGTACCTAAAAATGGTAAATTTTGTTCAGCTTATTCATTACAAAGGAGTTTCACAGTTGAGTGCATTATTTGTTACTAGTTGTCAAGTCATTCTCAGTTTAGCAATTTATCCATTTGTTTCCTTATTATCAAGGTATGTTGGTTAATTGATATTCCCTGATTGCTACGATTGAGGGTAGGATGTATGGTTTTCGGGAGGCATTTTTTGGGTTTTGGCTCATCAAACTGTGTGACATTGTCACCTAGCATTTTTATGGGATCAGTAGGGGTTGATTCAGTCTGCCTCATCTGCCATTGTTTCAACCTTATTGCAAGGTTGCTGACATTCCAACTCAACAAATTCAATATCTTCCAAAATATTCCGTAGAAAATTTTATGATGCTTGAATTTATACTAGTAAATCTTGTCTAAGCCGGTATAAGTCTAATCCATCTTCGATTATAACCGAGAACATGACTTTCTGACAGTTGTAGTTGTGAAAATTTTATCTTCCGGCATTGTTTATATTCTCAGTTCTCACCATCTTCAAAATTTGCCCTTCTCAAACTTTCTGATTTCATAAGTGAACATCGAATTTGTAGTGTGTATGTTTGCAGTTCTCGCTTCTCACCATGAAGATAGTCTAATGCAGAAGCAATATCAATGGCGATATTTAGCCTCTCAATAAATTTCAATGGCCTGTTTGTGTGCCTTTGATGCTGTCCATTAATATTAGAAGCAGAAGAAGACACACATTATCAGTGGCCTGTTTGTGTGCCTTTGTTGTCATCGGCTATTTTACTATGTTTATGTTACCATGTCTGCAGACTCTGAACTATGTTACCATCTTTTGGAGTTCCCTTATGCAAGGGCCATAAGTTAGTGAATGTTTACAATGTTTAGAAATTATCAATTTTGTTCATAATTTTGTTGATCAACAGACTTATTTTTGATGTTGCAGGAAGCGAGGAATTTTAAGAAAGGTCCGTTTGAGCTTCCAAGTGGTCGACAATGATAAGGATAGGAAATGGTATGTCAGTTTGAGGTGAACAGTTTACTGTTAGTATTAGCTAGTCTTCATAACATCTGTAGCTACACAATGGAGTTGAATAGCTTCATAACATCTGTAGCTACACAATGGAGTTGAATAGTTGTACAAATGCACAGTAGTAGACACATTATCCATATGTTGGTTATTCTTTTTTTTTTTTTGTGTTTGTTTTTATTTGATGGAACTTAATACTGGATACATTTCGTAATTACATTGAAATGGTAGAAACACTTAACTTTTCTATTTTTTTTATTTCAACAATTTACATTTAAATTTTAGATGTAACAAAAAAAAAACAACAGGGTACATGGTACGTACCCGGAACCGGACCCAGGGTAAAGGTACAAAACCGGAACCGGACCCAGGGTACAGGTACAAAATTTAAGAACCGACCATGGGGAGGTACGGGTACAGGGTTCCACCAAGAACCGAGCCGAACCGACCTTTGTGCAGCCCTATGCATGACCAGGGTTATGAGGGTTACCGGTGTCATTGGAGAAGTTTTCATAAATTTTACCCCAATAACTCTGACTGACTAAACCATTTTTCCATCGTTCTTCACCCCTCCTTGGACTGTACACTGCATAGTTCTTTCAAAGAGAAATATCTTTATTCATAGTAAATTTAGGATCATGCGCTGTCATTTTTATGAGATGCAATTTACAAATATGAATTAATAGATCTCTATATATATATATAATATATGTGTATAAAATGTATAACGACTATACGTTGGGGAATTTTTAAACACAATTTTAGTATAGCTCTGTACAAATTTGTTTGCAACATAAAAATGTTCGACCAGGAAGCTTTTTTTGACCTAACCAAACTTCTCAAATTTTGATAAATGGCCACTAAGTATAAGATTCGTCTAGTTCTAAATTTACTTCTCCTAGACGAACATTTCTCTATTACCATAAAAATTTGAAGTTTGTTTGGTTCGTCTAGGTCGAATTTTTTTTCTCCTAGCCGAACATTTCTATGTTACCACTTGAATACATTTATTTGACTTGAATTCAACCAGAACCACTTCAATTGTTACCAACATGATTTTAATTAAGCATAAAGGTCTAATACAAACTAAAATACGAAATTCATTAATTAAATATAAATAGTCATAACCATCATATTGTACTAAAAATCAAGCATACGAAATGCATAACTAAAATGTATGTCAACCATCAATGCATACTAAAAAAACTCCTTGAAAAGAGAAAATATCAATAAGTGAGATTTATGTTTTAAACAAGCATTCACTACGACGATCACCACGATGAACTCTTTTATCAGATATCGGAGCACGAGCTTGTTCTTCAACTTACTCGTCAGTTTGGGTCTCTTCTCCCATTGGTTCTCTCATAGTAGCAACAAATGTACTTGGACCTTCGCCTGGTTGTCGATTCCTCTTGACCGCCTTGTGCTTGATTGGCTGCACATTATTGTGTGATAAGACTTTATTCCACTAGCTTTAAAGGTTGGTTCGTTCTTATGTCAACATCGGCTCCCGAGAGCGAATTTTAGTCATCATTTTCTTTAAGAGCTTCTTACCCGTCTTAACATATTCAAATATTAGCCAAAAAATAAGTTATTTTATATCATACAAGAGAATAAATTATTTTACCATACTTTCAAATAACTTCCCCACATCTTCGCCATAAGTAGGCATCTTCTCGGTTTCAATTTCCTTATCCTTCACTCCCTACTCATTCGCCTTCCCCTTTGCCTTATTAGCATGAGCTTGATTTTATGTATTTATTATAAAGGGATGAGTGATACATAGACACCATTCCATGACCAAAGGTATACATTCACCTCCATCAATAAGGTAGTTTTTCATTTGTTTCCAGTGATCTACCGTGGAAATGGGTCATGTTTGGGCTTAAAAAAATTATGGGAGTTTTTTGTTCCCTTAAAAACCAAAGTAAACTTTTTATTATCTTTATAGTTGGTATATTATGACATAAAAAAGTAGGTGTAATACTCTTCGAGGATCATAAATTGAGTAACTGTCAGGATGAAAAATGGTTTGTGGTAACCTGAGTCATGAAAGAACTCCTGCAACTCGTCTTCATATGAATCAAAATAGGATGGGTAAAAAATTACTTGTTCGAAATTTAAATTATCCAAGTCCTTCCTAAACTTTGTCAACGGATTCTCTTTAGACTTCTTCTGCGTGTGTTTGAAGAAGTATTTTCTTATCGTCAACTTCCCTTAAAACCAACCTTTCTTTTGTGGTCGTACACCCACACCTATAAGAACAAGACTTAAAAAAAAAAAAAAAATCAAGATTAACAAAAGTTCGGGTAGTACACCTATGAGAAAAAGTTCAATTCTCAACCGAACATTAATATATGGTTCAGAATTTTTTTGAACCTACAAAGTTTGGTTACAAAAACAAAGTTTTGCTATAAAGAATCTTTTCTAATCAACCGAACATTTCTCTGTTTTTTGAAAAGTAAAATGTTTGTCTAATATCGAAAAGTTCGGCTAAAAATATTTTTTTTGCTCTTAACCGAACATTGCTCTGTTAACCATGTTTTGTTAGGAAATACTAATTAATGTTCGATCAGGAAACACTAATGTTCGGCTAGAAAGAATGTGTCTTGGTGATTTTGTTACTAAAATCTTATACAAAATTGATGGGTATGGGTATGTCGAGAATTACCTGAAAGAAAGTGTAGTAGCCTCCGATTTGTGAAGTATTAATCATATTAGCTTTCCTAAGTTGGTCTTGAAGGAATGCAAGCACCGCAGTGCCTCAAGAGTATTCATTGACTGCATCGAGGTCCTTCAAAAGCTGGAGATAATTGGCGTCTACCTTATTTCCAGAAGTTTCGGGGAAGATAAGGCTGCCTAAATGATACAACAAGTAAGCGGTCACATGGTGCTTAATCTTATCCTCGTCCATTACCAACTCTCCTTTCTCTACTTTCTTTCTTGTACCTAAAACTCTTTGTTCAAAACTACCAACTGTAACTGCCTCGACTTCTTCAAAAAATTGCCATTATCATCATAAGACATATGTTATATACCATTCCGGCTCTTTAACAGCACGTCTGAACTCCAATTATATCTTCGCTCTGCTCCATCCTAGAGTCTTTTCAGCCAATACTTCAATATCTTCAAAACTCATAGGGTCAACACAGCCTTATTGAACATATTTTCCATCCACTCTAAGGATTGTAATCCTATATACATAATAGGAATGATACACATCTCGCCAAATGGGAGATGCATGGTTTCCGTCTCTAGATAGTGCCTCTCGGCAAGTGCTGATATGGTGATACTGTAAAACTCGGCGTGTGCATAATGTGTAGCAGACCATAATGCAAATTATTTAACTTTCTGCACCACCTTATCACACTTATCCATGACATCCCATCCAACCGCCTTCTGGCGTCTCAAGAGTCGAACCGCATTGTTATGATCCTAGTAAATAAACATAAAATGATATATATATTAATACTTAGAAAACATAGGTGGGAAAAATATCTATAATTAAGATTCAATATCTTTGTGGCATAAATTTTGGCAGCCCATGAATGTTTGTAGCCAAACAACACTTTCGCTCTATCTGCTGACGTACCATAAGTTAAGATACGAGGATATAAACATAAAATATGATAAGGGATTTGTTCATATCTAGCGCAAGGCGTCTTAGGCTTCTTCTTCTCTTTAACAACAACAATCAAAAGATTTTGTTTTTATTTTTGTTCCTCTTCTTATTATTCCTCCAATACTCCTTCTTCCTCCTCAACTTATTGTATTATCTCTTGGTTCACTTCACGGATTACAAATCCCCGTAACGATCGTTATTTTTTAATAATTTTAGTTCTATATTTACCTTCTGCTAGGTGTTTACCGTGGAGAAAGGTTGGAGTTCTAGTATCTGCCACTATAATTTCTCTACCTTTCGACTTGCCCCTAAAAAAATTACTTAACTAAATACAAAATGGAAATCATAAAGTTCGGATAAGTTCTCATAAATTTCGGTTAAGAGACATGTAAATAATGAAAAACAGAGAAATATTCAATTAACAAAATAAAATTTGGAACTTAATCGAACTCATTGTATTATTCTGTACTTAAAATTTCGGTTAGGACAAACTTATTATTGACAAAGTTCAGTTAAGAAACGTGTAAAAAAACGAGAAACATGGAAATATTTGGTTAGCAAAACAAAATTGGAACTTAGCTGAACTCATTGTATTGTTTTGGATTTATAAGTTCGGTTAGGAAAAACCTATTATCTACCTAACTGAACTCGCATTCTTGCTTAAGAAACTCAAATTTTGGTTCGTAAACGTTTTTTTTTCCTAACTGGATTGTTCTTCGTGTTCTTCCTAAATGGGAACTTCGGTTAGCTCTCCTAGGGTTTTCTAATAAATTTCCTAACTGAACATCACTATGGAACTACTTTTTAAACCCTTATTTTGATGAATTCCACTCAAATTGACAATCAAAAACGTAAAAAAATTAAGGGGTTTGTCAAAAATTACCTTCTAATGTACATTTTGGAATAATCAGGATTCGGTTCTCTCGCTAAAGTCTCGATTTTGGCTTCAACTTCCATTTCAACTGGTTCTTCAACTTATGGTTGATATACTAGATTTTCTTGATTTGCAATGCCTGGAATCCCCGGATTTGGTAATACATATCTCCTACGATGTTTAAAACGACCTATTTATCGAAGACAAGGTTAATCGATGATGAAATTCATTTATGAATAGGCGATCAATCGTTTATGGAAGATGAAAAGCGGAAAAGGGGAGAAGATAAATTCTCAAAAGAAAATTCGGTTAGGTGAGGATTTGAGTTTTTTTTTGTTTATAAAATAGATTTAGAAATAAGATTAAAATTAGATTTATATATGATTAGGTTTAGGTGGTTATTAGATTAGGTTAATTTAATAAAGGGTAACTTAGTTATTTCCTCTAATTAGAATACCCTTCAGAGTTGTAGGACGGATGGCCTAAGTACATCATGGTCCACTCAATGGGGGGGGGTCCCCGAAAATCGTTCCTAAAACATGGATCTAATGGACCATTCATGACTCATGAAAGATGGTAAGCTTATCAAGAATATACAGTAACAAAGGATGTCCAATAAGTCATAAAATAACCAAATAAGTCTCATACTTTTCGATAAAGAAAGCAACTAACGTGAAATAACACAATGATCAAAAGGGAATGAATCATTTCGATTCACCCAAGTTAATATATGGAAAATGGGGATGTTTTAACAAGAGCAAAACTAGAGCAAAACTACAGAGGTCTACAAACAAAGTGTTTTGTGTTCATACATTCACACTATCTTGTTTCCTTCCTCATTCTCAAAATAACTTGAAAACTAACTTCTACATCATATATCAATATTCCAATCCTAATTGACACTAATAAATATTAAAAATGTATAGAATAAGATATATTATTATATCTCTGCTAAGAAATTGCAAGGGCTCAAGTTTTTTATATTAAGAATCGACCCAAGTTAACTTTTAGTAATTTGCAAAATCAGACAGATAACTTGGAATCTACAATTGATGTTCTTGATAATCTTTAGGAATTCGCTCAATTATCAGATGATGAGGTGATATCTAGGGAGTAGAAAATTTCTCAAAGAGATAAAGAGAGATGGTTGAAAGACGAAGAGGAATTCAAGTTATCTCCATCGAATAACTTATTTCAAATAAAAGTTAAATAATACCAATTGTCTTAGAGTTAATAACAACATGTGTTATAACAAGAAGAAAATTGCAGAAGAGACGAAAAATTTCTATTCTAACTTATTTACTAGGAAAACATAGAATGAGACATGGATTTGATAATTTAGAGATGCCTTCTATTTTCACCATGGAATGTATCAATTTGGAGAATTATTTCGTGGAAAGTATAAATTTGGAGAATCATTTTTCTGAAGATGAAGTTAGAGGACTGGTTGATCATTTTGGTATTAATAAAGATTTTTACAATATTAATTAGGATATAATTAAACATGACTTAATAATGGTGGTGAAAGAATTAGAAGATACTAGTATGCTGAGAACCTTCAATCAAGAGCATTCACCGATTGGCCTGCAATAGCTTTTCTATGACGATTGAAAGGGGTTGATCACTTTGTCGATCATACATGATGTAATGAGTTGGATCATGGGGATTGGTTTCACGTATTATGAATCCAGTATGAATAGATTCTTGATTGGGCCGCCTATAGTGAGGAGACAAAATATCCTAACCTTGATTGGAGGATAAAAATGTACCAAAATTACCTTAATTCATAAATGCAGTGGTGACACCTATAAGTTTAATTGGTGGTGTTTATAAGATCGTCTCCAAGATACTTGCAGATAGGCCGGAGTCAGTTCTTCCCTCAATCATATCTAATTTTCAATGTGTTTTTGTATATGTTAGGAAAATAATGAAATGAATGATGGAATTATCATTGTTTCTGAGTTAACAGAGTCTGGATTAATAATGCAAGAAACAAGTATTATTTGCAAGTTAGATTTTGAAAAACCTTTTGACTATATGAGTTCGAGATGCATTGACATTATATTAGATAGAATTAGATTTGGAGCTAAGTGAAGAAGATGGATTAAATAGTGTATTCCTACTGTAAGATTTGTTCTTCTTCTTAAAGGATAAGCAGTGCCGGAACCTAATATCAGTTTTCAGGGGGCTAAAAAAATTCAATAAAAATATAGGACTTTTTGGACTAAATACATAATTATATGTGGATTAAATACAATGAATATGATAAAAATTAGGGATTTTAGAATAATTTGAGGAATATTTTATTTTATTTTATTTTTGGGGGGGCGGCCCGCCCCGTCGCAGACCGGGTTGGTCAACCCTCGGTTTCGTCCCTGGATAAGCCACCTAGTTGTTCAAAAGTCAGAAGGGTAACAGACATGGTGATCTAACTTCCCTTTTTTTTTTCATTCTTATTACTGAAGTTCTTTCTCTGAGGATGAAAAGGGATGCTACGAATGGGTTGATAAATGGTTTTAAAGTTGCTTAGAATGATACTATTATAACCAATTTGTTGATGAACAAATAGTTTTTCTAGATGATGAGAAAAAGAAAATACTCAGATTTCATGTCCAAACCACTTCATTACACTTCATAATCTCATTTAACTTAGTGACTTTCTGACCTGTTGATTCTGGTTCCTACAACAGTTCGACTTGACCTGGGTACCGCATGTCTTTCCATATCCTAATTACTCTTTATTCCACATTATCTGATATGTTTGTTAGAAATAGTTTTAGTCAAGTCTGGTTTGACTATTTCTATCTTGACTTTCTGTTGACTACTAAAAGCTGTTATTACAGCTATATATTCTTTGTAATAACTCTATCTTCTTTAATGCAATACATATTATTTTTCTATAATATTTCTTATGGTATCTGAGAGGGTTATTCGTTCAGAATTATTATTTTTTACTAACAATTTTTTTCTGCAAATAACTTTGATAGTAATCTTTTACGGCAGATTGAAGAATCAAAAACCTTTTTACAACAAATTTTAAGTGATTCTGTTCAACAATTTTATATAATAATCTTTTTCAAAACAAGATTTATCTCATAATCTTGTTGTCTTTCTCAAATTCAAAGTCAGGTCTGTTCATGCTGGTTTACTCAAGAAGAAAAAAAATGACTGATAGTTCTTCTTCCACTGCTATGGATGGAAATTCATTGAACTTACATTACCTTTTCCGAAAATAACAAATTTTGTTTTTATTAAGCTTGATTACACAAATTATCTACTCTGGAGAGATCAATTTGAGTCCATATTAGTGGCAACTGATCTATATGGTCATGTCAATAGAGATAAAGCAAAACCTGCAAAGCAAGTAGTCATAAATTGTGTAACATGTTTTAATCCTATATGGGTTTACTGGAAAAAGAAAGATTCTTTTGTTACAAGTTGTTTAAAGGCAACATTTACATCATCTATTTCTGGAGATGTTTTGGGTCTTAATTCATCAAGAGAGATTTGAGTGTTTTTTGAAACAAATTTCAAACATCAATTCATGGCAAGAAAGAACATGTTAAGAAATCAAATACATAACTCAAGAAAAGGTAATTTGTTTGTTCTTGTTTATCTTGCAAATATCAAATCAATAGATGATTCTTTAGCTGCAATAGATGAAAAGGTGAATGAGTCTGACTTAATGATGCATATCTTGAATGGGTTAGGAAGAGATTATAATAATTTTGTCATATCAGCACAGAATAGGGAAATACCATTCACTTTTGAAGAAATAAAGCCAAGGCTTATGAATCATGAGCAGTGGATCATTGATCAACGACAAGATATAAGTGCTATGTCTGATTCACAAAATGCTATAGCTTTCTATGGTAGGAATGATAGAAATGCAAATAGAAAGAATGAATTTAGAAATTATTATAATGGCAAGAATTCAGGATTTTAGAGTGCTGGTAAATTCAAGACTCAAGTAGGTTTCTCAAATGGAAATGGAGAGATTTTTCTAATGAAAATGGTACAATAGATTTTTCTAGTCAAGAATGGTTTTCAAAATGGAAATGGTAGAAGAGATTTTTCTAATGTTGAATGTCAGATATGCAGAAAGAAGGGACATTATGTAAGTAGATGTCATTTTAGATTTCATCCTCCTACAGAAGTAGTTGGTGATGTGGCTAGTACATCTACTTATCCTGATACATCAAGTGGAGGTATTGCTGGTGATGCTATTGTGAATACTTCTTCTGGAATACAATATTTTTATGGGTTTACAAGTACTTTTGTTGATCCTCCATAGTGAATATCTGATTCTGGTGCTACAACACATATGACTGGAGATGCAAATATTTTACAACAATTTACTTCATTTAAAGAAAATGAGTGTGTGAAAGTAGGAAATCATATATCTCTGCATATAGTTTTTACTGCTGTTTCTTTGTTGAACACAAATGAAAATAACTTTAGGATTAACAACATACTATTAGTCCTTGAAATGAAGCATAATTTATTTTTAGTATTTACAAAGGATAATAGTTGTTAATTCAAATTTTATCCAGATGGTTATAAAATTAGGGACTTAAGATATGATATGTTGCTTGCTCAAGGAATTATGCTTAACAATCTATATCCTAATTCTCATTTACCTCTCAACTTTTCAAAACATTATTCTTTGTCTACCACTTTGGCTGCCTCACCTCAAGTATGGAATAATAGTTAAGGACATCCTTCAAAGAAAATTGTTCAAAAACTACATGCCCAAAATCATATTTTGTTGAATTATGCTTCATCCTCTATTTTATGTCATTCTTGTCAGCTTGCTAAGAGCAAGAAATTGCCATGTTAGTTATCTAGTTCAAATGAAGATAAACCATAATGATTGATTCATTGTGATATATGGGGTCCTATTATTACATCTTTAAATAGTTACAACAAGTATTATACATTTTTTATAGATGATTTTAGTAGATTTTATTGGATCTATCTAATTGGGATTGAAATCTGATGCTATCAAGTGTTTTGCACATTTTAGAAGTCTCGCAGAAAATTATTTTACAACAAAAATTCAGTCTTTTCAGGTTGGTGATGCTTCTGAATTAGTCAAAGGTCAGTTTAAATCTTAGTTAGAAACTAGTGGTATTCTTATTAGGATTTCATGTCCAGAAACCCCATAGCAGAATGACCTAGCTGAAAGGAAGCATAGGCACATTTACTGAAATGGGTAATTCTCTTTTATTTCATGCATCTTGTCCAAAAGAGTATAGGTATGATGCCTTCCTCACTGCCACCTATCTCATAAATAGAACTCCTTCTAAGCTTTTGAATTATAAATCACCATTTGAAGTCTTATTTGGTGTTTCTCCATATTATCCAGTTCTTAAAAACTTTGGCACTGTTTGCTATCCTTGTTTATCTCATTTAAGAGCTGATAAACTATCTCATAATTCAGTTAACTGTGTTTTTGTTGGATACAATACACTTTATAAAGGACATAGGTGTTATAATCATATTTCTAAGAAGTTGCATGTGTCTAGACATGTAGTATTTGATGATTCATAGTTTTATTTTCATCCTTCAAGTTCTGTTTCAGCAAGTTCAAATGCTTCTGCTTCTGATTTGGTGTCTGAATCTTCTAATTCTTCTGATATTTTACCTAGTAGTACTATTGTAACAAGATAACATAGGGGAATTACAAAGTCAAAGCAGTTTCCTGATCATATTTCTAATTCATCTGTCAAACATCCAGTTTC
The DNA here is from genome assembly GCA_023531435.1 of Papaver californicum. Classification (NCBI taxonomy): domain Eukaryota; kingdom Viridiplantae; phylum Streptophyta; class Magnoliopsida; order Ranunculales; family Papaveraceae; genus Papaver; species Papaver californicum. The sequence continues at coordinate 7,031,321 of JAJJMC010027962.1, read as the reverse complement.
ATAGTCTTATAGTGCATTGCTAACTACACTTTATGAGCCTAAAACATTTAAGACAATTAATAAAGATCCAAAGTGGAAAGTTTCAATGAAAGAAGAGTATGATGCCTTAGTTAGGAATGAAACATGGGTTAAAGTACCATATGAGCCACATACGAATGTGTTAGGTTCAAAATGGGTGTATAAGATAAAACATAAATATAATGGTACAATAGACAAATATAAGTCAAGATTGGTAGCAAAAGGTTATGATCAACAAGATGGGATGGATTTTAATGAAACTTTTAGCCCAGTAATAAAATGTCTACAGTCAGAATTGCTCTTTGTTTGGATTTAACTAATAATTGGCAGATAAGACAGTTAGATGTTAGTAATGCATTTTTACATGGTTTTTTGGATGAGAATTTTTACATTGAACAACTACAACGATTTGTTGATCCAGAACACATGTATTCCATCTCAAGAAAAGTTTGTATGGATTGAAACAAGCTCCAAGAGCATGGTTTCATAGATTTAGTACTTTTCTCATTTCTTTTGGGTTCAAGAAATCTATTTGTGATGATTCAATATTTTTGTATACAAGTCAGGGTGATATGTTGGTCTTACTTTTATATGATGATGATATAGTATTAACTAGCAGTTTATCAAATTTAATGGATACTCTTATTACTTCTTTGGAAAGTGAGTTTGTTATGAAAGAGATGGGAGAGTTAGGATTTTTCCTAGGAATTGAAGTTGTTAGGAATTCAAATTCGATAACTTTAACACATAAAGTATACATTAGAGTTGTTGGAAAAAGAAAATATGTTGGAGAGTAAGCCATGTGATACACGTGTTGTTAAAGCTACAAGGGCTTACATACATGATGGTCAATTGTTATAAATCCTAGTGAATACAAAACAATAGTAGGAGGTTTGCAATATTTAACTGTTACAAGACCAGATATTTGTTTTGGTGTGAACTATGTGTCATAGTTCATTCATTCTCCAACAGATGTGCATTTACAGCTTGTTAAAAGAATTTTGAGATATTAGAAAGAGACAATTGGATTAGGAGTTACTTTGAGAAGTGGTGATTTATGTAAACTTAAAGCTTTTACAGACTCAGATTGGGCAGGTTGTTCAGATACTAGGATGTCAACCTCAGGATATGCAATATTTCTTGGATCAAGCTTGGTTCTTGGTCATCTAAAAAGCGACAAACTGTTTCTAAGTCTTCAGATGAAGCTGAATATAAGTGTTTATGTTACTTCAGCTGAATTACAGTGGATTTCTTATTTTTTGGCTAAGCTGAATATTATGGTTTCAAGTACTGTGTTACTTATGTGTGATAATACAAGTGCAATTTCCCTTGCATCTAATCCTGTTTTTCATACCAGGTCAAAGCATATACATATTCAGTTTCATGTTGTAAGGGAGATGGTGGAGAAAGGATTTTTACAACTTCAACATGTTTCTAGTAAATATCAAATAACATATTTGTTCACTATAGGGTTGTGTTATCCTATCTTTTTAAACCTATTTTATCAACTACAAGGTTCTACTGAAGATTTATCTGAGTCTGCTAAAACTGAAGTTTAACAATAAGATACAAGTGTCAGCAACATTGTATACATTTTTTTTAGTAGTCCTTCCTTGTTTACTTCATGTCAGTATGTTTAAACTGTTACTCTAGTTTTCGAGTAACAGTTTACAGGGGTGTGTTAGAAATAGTTTTGGTCAAGTCAAGTCTTGTTTGGCTTTTTCTCTGTAATAACTTTATCTTCTTTAATGCAATGCATACTATTCTTCTGTAATATTTCTCAATGTTCCTTAGCTCTTTTATCAGATTCTTTCAGACCCAGGAGTCTTTTGGAGATTCAGTATTGCTTGAATCTATAATGTTGGTACTTGGATGTTATTTATGCTTAAGAATACTTTCCTAAAGTGAGATTGGTTCTTTGAGAAGTTTCCAGTTTACTTTAGACAGCATTTTAGAGTTCTGGGTCTGGGTATCCAGAAAACCCAGACCTCATGTGCTCTTTGGCTTGCACACTGTAGTCAAAGCCTTTAAATACACTACCTTCTTAGTTTGTTCATTTTTACCCCAAAAGAAGTCTCACTGGAGCTTATTTCTCTTGTTAGTAATTGCAATGGGGATTTAAAAGCAATTCAATTGGTACAAGCAATAGTAGAGGAATAAGCCTGAATTAAAACTGATTTACAGTCGAGGAGACTGTTTTTCCTTTCCACTCTTTCAGTTTAGACTTAACTCTATCACCCATCAACGTAAGCGAAAGCCGAACCACGTATTCTTGTGTGTGTTGGTTCCTTAGTTGCATCCACTACTTTTATTTAACTTAGGCACTTAGTTATCTTCTTGCTTATCTTACTAATAACTTATCTTGCATTTAGTCATATCTATTCATACTTTGTAGATCTGAACCCATATTATTTCCTTAGCGTCACTTCAATTGAGATATCCTTGCTAATGTAGTACGGGTCCTCTGAGCTGATATCATTGCATAAACTACCAGAAAATCAGTAGTTACATAAAACTTGTACAATTATCTGAAATTCTGAGAAAGACGATTGTTTGAATGTCGAACAAACACTCTAGCTTGCTTATCTGATTTCAAATTTCCATTGTACGCGTTCAACCAGTGATCCCAGTTTATCCATTGACCAAATTTGTATACTTACATCAAGACTAACAATTTGCCACTGTGATGCAAAATATACCAGGTTACGAATCTCCAGGTGAACCAAAAACTACTCAGACCAACCTGAAGCTGAAGTAGAGGATATCATGCAAGTTAGTACCCGTACTAACTCAAAGATGAATATAAATCCTTTTTGAAAAACTAATTACAGTTATGTTATATAATTATCTCCAGAAAAAAAATTATTATCATTTTTATATTTTAGTCTAAAAAGTGACTAAAACTCTTCCGGTCAATATTTTTTTCATTTCATTACCACGTAAAGCATGGCTGCATTACGGATTATTTGAGACTTCTGATGAGTTAGTAATTGAGTGGCTCTGTTCACTACCGAAGTGTGCCAACTGCAAAGTGAAACCGACACTGTAAAAATGGAAATGAAGATTGAAAAGTCCTTCGTTTTCTAACTCTCTTGTCAAAGGTACAATCTCTTGCTTTACCTTTAATGAAATAGATATTTATTTATTTTACTTTGTATTTTGAAAGAACAATATAGAAGGAAACCAGTCTCCATTCTCCATCCAACAACAAAAGAAACTCAATCCTGATTGTCAAGCTTTGGTAAAACTCATTTACCTTATTACCAAATGTTAATCAAATAACGAAATTGATAAATATAGACACTACACTTTATCCATGGTAGCCAAAAACCAAAAAGAAGAAGAAAAGAAGGAAGCTATACAAATCGTCTATATGTTATAATACAACCCTATGAGACAAGATCTAAAACTGATTTGCCAAAATCTGGTATAAAATCAAAATCAACAAAAATAATTATCTCCCTAAAATGACAGTAACTGTTACATCATTCGTGGATACTATTTCATGTTCGTCCATGGATAAATCCATTTCCGAGGGTCTTCTTCCAATAGTAAATGTAGGTGGTCTTGGTGCAGGACGCAGTGCAGTTTCACTTTCTAACATTCGAACAACAGCAGACATGTCAGGCCTATCGATAGCAGAATCTTGTACACATAATATTCCTACGTGCATGCACCTAGACACCTCTGATAAAGTAAATGAATTGCTTATAGATGGATCTGCGAATTCCATTACTTTCCCTTCATTCCATAAATTCCATGCCTGTAAAGAAAGACACTCAGTTATAAATCATATACTCGTGTATTTAATATATTCAAAGAAATAGACAGAGTACTGGTTTAAAACATGTAAACTTACAAGTACAAGAAGGTTTGGATGTTTATCAGTATGACGAAAATACGAATTCTTCTTGCCACTGACTATCTCTAGAAGCAGTACTCCAAAACTATAAACGTCAGATTTTACTGAGAATAGCCCTTCCATTGCATACTCAGGAGACATATAGCCACTACATTATAAGACAAAAATATTAGTAAGTAAGAGTCAAAATGATGTTCATTATGCTTCAAAAAAAAATGATGTTCATTCAAGTGTTGATTGCGCTTTTATCAGTGAAACTTACTATGTTCCAACTACCCTGGTTGTATTTGCTTGATTTTGATTCCCTCCAAAGATCTTCGCCATTCCAAAATCTGAAATTTTCGGGTTCATTTCTTCATCCAATAAAATGTTGCTAGCTTTCAAATCTCTATGAATTATTCTTAACCTTGAATCTCTATGCAGGTAAAGTAGCCCTCGAGCGATTCCTTCAATTATATTGAAACGTTTCCCCCAATCTAATAATACTTGTTGTGTTGGATCTGCTCATAATGATTATTGAAAGTTAGTTTACATTTATTAATGATGCCATGATGAAATTAAACTATCAAAGATAGAGGGATAACGAAGGGCAAAGGTCGAACCAAAAATGAAGGCGTCCAAGCTTTTGTTAGGCATGTACTCATAGACCAACATCTTTTCTTCCTCTTCAATGCAACAACCCAAAATCCTAACCAAATTTCTGTGTTGTAGTTTGGCAATTAAGATAATCTCGGTTTTGAACTCTTCTAATCCCTGTCCTGACTTCCTAGAAAGTCTCTTAACAGCTACTATTGCTCCACAAGGCATGGTTCCCTAGAAAACAATAACCACCATGCTATCCAGTAAGTTTCTCTTTCCCAGTCAGTGAAACAACATTATATACACCTACTGGAAAACCAAAGTATGATCTGCGAAAGGACCAATGATTCAGTGTATATAACAAAGATATTTATTTTAAGACTTACCTTGTAAACATCTCCAAAACCTCCATGGCCAAGTTTATTTGAAAAAGAAAAGTTGTTTGTAGCAGTTTCAATTGCACTGAAGCTGAACAGAGGTAACTCGGGTCCATTTTCTTCGCCTTCACCAACGTCTTCCCCTGAGAAGTCTCTCAACATTTCTTTACTCTTGCTTAACTGATCAGAACTTCCCGTTTCTTTTCTTTTACTGTTACACGAATCTGAGAGTACAATTTTATGAGAACTTTCTAAGAAAAGCATAAATGCTTCCGTCGAACATTTCAGAAAAACATATGAAATTTACATACCTTTTGGTTTGTTTTTCTTTCTCCACAGTAAGTAAGCAAAGATACTTAAGCATACTACACCGAGTATTACACTTATCAGAATTGCGAGTTTTCCTTTCTTGCTTTTACCAGCTGAACAAATAAATAATTCATAGCTTAGCTCCTAGTCTATTGCTAAATTTAACAAACCAGGTAAGAATCAGAAAGCCAAGAAATAGCCAATGAATGGTTCATAAAATTTAGACTTATGGATGTGTTGTATAGATAATTCTTAGAAACATAATTTAAAAACTAAAACAGGTCAAGTATTGTGCTAAACTAATTGACATTAATTTAACGAAAGCAACCTTACCTATATCGGATTTGTTGAGGCGAATAAAGAGTTGATTTCCACCAGCTTGAAACTTCTGAATGTCAGACAAATCTTGATCCCATGTCAAACATCCTATCCCACTAACCGAAGCATATGCTTTACACGAACAATTGTTCAAGCATTCGTTTTCACAGTCATCCTTGTTATTAAATTGAGTCTTTATTTGAGCTGAATCTGGTAACTTGACCTCATCCAATTCCAAGAACCCATCTCCTCCCACTTGCGCACCATTTTTCTCACACTGTAATTCATTTTTTCTCTGACAACCACTTGACCAATTTCCTTTTTTCCAATCGTCATCTGATTTCGGTACAAACCCAACTAAGCAATTGCAATTCTCTGAATTCAACATACTACAACTCCCATAAGCGCCGCATTTACTATAACGATCACATCCACCAATCGACTGTGACCAATATACAGTCCATTCTTTCTTCTCGTTGTCCCAACGCAATTCTTCCATTGTACCATCTGACTGAATTTGAAATCTCATATATACAGAAACATCCGGCAACGAGTAAGTAAAGTAAATATCTTCTTCATCACTAGGAATTAACCTGAACCCGTACAAATACTGAGCTTTCATCGACGGAACACCAGTAAATATCTGTCCATTCCATATCCCACTTCTCCAAAGACGCTGAGAACCTTCCCAAATCACAATTTGAGGAGATCTCCAAGAATCAATACCTGAACTGAAATTCCCAGTTGAAGGATCACTCTTAGATTTCCAAGAAGTATATATTTGTTTTTTTAACCCAGTTTTGGAAACCCCAATTCTCATATTAGGTAAAAACGTATCAGTGGGAAAATCAAAACTCTGCCATAAAGCTTTACTAGGATCAAATTCAGCTTCATTTTTTTCCAAAACTAGATTCCCAGAATCTAATAAAATTAGGGCACCGTTTCTTGATTCAATTGTAGTATTTGTAGACCAAACTGATTTTCCAGTCCCATTCAAGACCACTAAATCACCATCATTTGTTAATGTAAGCAAACCAGATTTATCTAATACTGGATTATCTCTATTAGCTACCCAAACAATAGTACTTTTCTCTGCGATTTTATAATACCAAATCCCAACATAACGTTTAGTTGAATGTAATGGACTAAAAAATCCCAATTCAAAATTCTGATCTCTTGAGATTAGGGTTTCTCCATCTCTAATTGATTCTCCTTTTCTGATTATATTAGCTGCATAACAAACTAGAAATAGATAGTACGATAATAAGTAAAGATTAACAAGAAATATTACCATTGGGCTGTTTCTGAAATTAGTTATAATCCCCATTGTTATGGAAATTCTGAAATGAAATGAAATAAAATACCATAAAAACAAAATTCAGAATTGGAGTTATGAAATGCGGGTGTGTTTTTTTTTTTTTGTTGATTAATGATACGAACTGGTTGGAGTTTAGATGAAGAATGTGATAATTTTGACTGAACAGAAAGTTAGGAAGTAGTATATATTTGGAAGTTGAGTAGATATCTGAAAGTTTTTCGGTTGTCAATTAAAGGTGGCTTCGATGGCACATAGATTATGGGTATTTCAGTCATTCAGGCTCAGAGTAAAAACAAACGTGTGTACTTTAGTGATTTGTATTTTTATATTTTAGTATAATGTTTTTGTCATCTATTAAAACGTGTGTCACTGGTTGAATTTACTTTATGTTTTCAAACCTTAGCTATTTCTGGGTATGTTATGATCAGTATGCTGAATCTTCAATTATTGTTCTTTTCTTAGTTGTTGACATTTTGGCCGCCTACGAAGGTACTCTAACCTCGCTAGATGAATTAGGTGTTATTCCACTCTCTAGATGAATGCAGGTGTTATTCCTCTCATCATTTAACCTTTTGAAAAGCGATAGGTCTCGGATGAATAAAGTCTCAATCGGCCAGACTATTTTATCTCCATCCCTAACTAATTAAGCGAGCCACATCTTTTTAAACCCTAGATCTAAAAAGTGAGAAATCTTTTTTAACAACAATAGGTCTCGGATGAATAGAATCTCAATCGGCCAGGCTATTTTATCTTCATCCTAACTAATTAAGCGAGCCACACCTAGATCCATTCAAGTGCATCCACGGAATACAACATGTGTGGTTGAATGGTGAATAGAGTGGTAAAAGGTGATTAAACCAGTATCCTTTTAGAAATGATATTCCACTCATCTTTTACCAATATATTCACCATTCAACTACATATGTCGTAAGAGTAGTGGTTCATGGTTGTTCATCCGGGACCTACTATTGTCCAAAACAGTTCCCTATTTCCTAAATGTAGGATTTAGATGAGGTCAAGTGGTGAGTAGAGTGGTGATAGGAGAATGGAATATCACCTTCGATAAATGGATTAGCTAATATAAAAGAAGTGAAAATCTAAATACTTCAAAGTATAAATAAATAAAGTTTCCACGTTATAATTGTGAATCTTGATTGAAATGGACCTTTTATGACGTGGTAATTTTGGTAAGAAATTTTGGTAACGTTTGATTGGTGCAAATATTCTAGGTAAATGATATCTACTTTTACATTGAGTGTTATATTTATAACTTATTAGATATCCACTTTTACATTGAGTGTTATGTAAGACAACAACTTGAAGCTTGGGAGGTTAGCAATCTGAGAGGTCGATGCAAAGTCATTTGGCCACTTCTCCCTTATATTATTATGTGGGAGGCTTGGAAGGAGAAGAATAGACGCATTCATAGAGGTAGGAACATGTCTTCAGATGAGCTTATGAACTTAATTAAGCATACTATCATTTTGTGGACGTCAATTAAGGGAGTTTTTAAAGACCTGTCAAATACTTATGTTTTGCTTCAGTATGAAAAATGTTATTAGGTTGTGAGTTGCCTATTTGTTAATACGTGTGAGCAACTACACTTATCGTGCAATTTTTTGTTATTAATATAATTTTCCCCTTTCATAAAATAAAATAAAAAATAAATAAATAAAAACTTATTAGATATCGTTTATACCCCATACTTAATCACACTAGGTCAGCATCATCTATAGTTTATATTTTATACAAAGAAAAAAAAAAACAAATGTATATTTATATTTTCTATATTAGATCTAACTACTTTTAATTATCTTTAAAAATTGTCTGTATTACTTATGGAGTCTCCACATACGATAAGTCCAAGAATTTTATTTGTTCTCATGATCACGAAGTCTAAGAATTTTATCTGTTTTTATGATCTCCATAACTGAAAATACAAGTATGTTAAGAACTATATTAATTTTATTTGTTTCCAAAACTATCCTTTTGTGAAAATTGAAAAATATTTTTTTTTCACTTTTCTGTCTGATGACTCTATCTTTTGCCGAAGAACTACATTGGTGAAGTTATTCATATTGTGGTGATATTCAAAGACATACACGAGAACCTTGAATGGTGGATTTAGTTTAATGTCATTGTTATATGTGCAATAGTATACGGCAACTAACAATTTTCATCCACGTTTTATTAGGAAGAAAAATGACTTGGTTGGAGGTATGGGATTAATTTATGATGTGGCGTTTTTTGATGGGTGCATGGGGACAAAAGATATATTGTCATTTTTCTTTTCAATTAATTGTTTCTAACCAATTTTGTTTCCAAATATGTAAAGGAATTATATTTTTAGAGATAAAAGTAAGTTATTTTTTTTCTTTTATATATTTGGAAACAAAATTGGTTGGAAACAGTTAATAGAAAAGACAAATGACAACATATCATTTGTCCCCCACGCCCCCATCAAATATTTATCCGAGGGTATGTAGAGTATAACAAAAAGTACGAGCAACTATCAATTTTTATCGGCATTATTCGTTTCATTTTATATGTACTTTTTATTTGCATGAGATGATATTAATTTTGAAAAATCTCTTAGGATGACTCTATTTCTTGTCGAAGAACTATATTGGCATTGTAGTGATACTCAAAAGACATATACGAAAACTTGGGAAATTGTGGAATTATGCTAATATCGTTGTTATACATGTGCTATAATATACGACAAATGTCAATTTTTATCAACATTTTGTTAAGAAGAAAAAAAGGCTTGGTTGGAGAATATAACAAAAAGGTATGTGCAACTATCAATTTTCATCATCATTGTTTGTTTGTTCTTGTAAATGTTTTTTTTTTGTTTCTATGGGAAGGTGCTAAAACAATCTCTGTCAAAACTCTGACTTTATCTCTTGCCAAAGAACTATATCCTGTGAAGTTAACTTCATCTTATGGTGATGCTCAAAGACGAACACAGTAGCGTGAGAAAATGGTGTCCTCATAATGAAATTATAAGAGCTTGGGTGTAAGTTATAACTAAAAGATACGGGTTACTACCAATTATCAAGAATAACATATTAAAAAAAATAAAAAAAACTATACCCAGTGAGTAGCACGGGCACAAATCTAGTATAAATAAATAATCATTGAAATCTATTAAAAAAATACACTATGAATATAACAAATTACATTACCCAATCAAAAACTCGTATAAGTAGTTATTTATTTTCAAAAAAAAAGTCTAAATTTAATTATTTTTCCTTCTGCCTAAACCGAAATGCATCAATCGTTAATTTTTTGTAATCCATAGACAACTTCTTGAATATTTTACTCGTGTTGTCACAAGTGATATGATAGACACATTTTTGTGTCTGATTTATCCTTAATTATCTATATTGTTAATGCTCGATTGATACTTATCTTGTGATTTTTTGTGTTTGTAGGTCTTTTTAGAAAATAAATATTTGTGGAAAAATCAGTTCAAAAAATGATAAAAGCACCCGAGAAAAGTTGATAAAGGCACCCCCGGAGAAATTACTAAAGGCACCCACATCAATTGCTAAAGGCACCCCACCATTGGATAGGGGCACACCTCTTTTTGAAATGAAAAAATGGCGGGAAAAGAATTTTCAAACACGTGAAAGTTCTGTGGAAGTTGGAATTCGATTTTTAAGGGGTTTAAAGAGTTGTAAACTCTATCAATTTGTATTAGAGATTAAACAAGACTCAAACACGTCAAATCTGAGTGATTTTAGCCGAGAATCACGCCTGGAAATCCTTGTGATGATCGGAATCATGATTTTTGATAATTCGAATTTGCAATGGATTTGGATAGGTTTTGATGTCCTCATCGTTTGAGGAAGTCTTGTTAGGGTTTGGTAAACCTATATAAAGCAAAGAGAGATCGAAGAAAAGGGGGGGGGGGGGGAGGCTCGGCCGGAAAATCCAGGGAAGGAATTCTCTTATAAATTTCTTCATCCTAATGGGTATAAAAAGGGCTGTTTGAGTCACAGAAGAGGATAGGAAGGTTGGGTCGAGCTTAGAAGGCCAACAGAGCGAAGAAAAATCATCCCAAAAAAAATTATGATGCTCAAGAAGACGTGAAGAACAGGGAATAGGCGACCGTCTCTTCAACCCATCTGCAACGGATATCTTCGTCTTTGCAACATTTATCTTCAGCTGCAACAGTTTCTTCAAACCATTTGCAACGAATATCTTAGCATATGTAACGTTATCTTCAGCTGAAAACACTTTTCTTCTGTAACAATGAGAACATTGGTTTGCAACGCCGTTACACCGTTGCAAACCATCTGTGTTATTGTTTTTCATTTTTCAAACACTTTTTGAGCTATATACCAATCCTTTGAGCTGTTTTGATCATGGTGAGCTAAATCCATCACTGAGGCAAGGAGGAATCCATTTTTCCATGATTAATTGATAACTTTTAATAATTCTTTTACTTTTGCATTTATTTTTAATTGAAATTATGATTTTTCTTAATTTATTGTGATTTTATTTGATAGTTTATGCTGGGACCTAGAGCTTTTGATGAGTCATCCTTGTGATTTACAATTGATATTTTAAAAATCTACCTCTGCCAAAAATTAGAGTCACTTATTTGAGCTAGGATTGTTTAAAATTATTATTTTTGGAACCAATTAAAAGTGGTTAATGGTGAAATCCATAACCTCGGTATTTGTGAATATTATTTTCATCTTTTGTGTATATTTTCTAGTTTAAAATCAGTTTTTAAATCTAAAATCAATCTTCACAAGTTCGAGAGTTTGAACCTTATTTACCACTATTCTAAAACACATTATGATATTTTATGTAATTGTTGCTAAAAAGGCTTCTTTTATGAAACATTTGGTATGATGTTGTTATCATCTGATTCATGATTATTTTTATCATTTATACCGACAAAAAAAATTGTTTGTAGGAGATTATATAACTTCATCATTCTCGTTGGGATAGTTTAAAAGATGCTTGTCAATCATCATATTCTTATAGTGTAAATAATAAATGGCATCAATTAGTCGTTCGATATATTCTTCGTTTTGTTTCATTTGCACCTATTTTAGTTTCTTTATTTTTCTCTTTCAGCTATTGTATATGTTGAGTAATTTATTTTTTCAACTTTCAACTGATTACTTTTTATATCTAGACAATAGTATTCTCGGTTATATACTTTTAGTTACCTGCTCCCAGATGATTTTTTATTTTTAACTTCAGCTCATAGTTATTTACTTTTTTATTCTCGGTTATATACTGTTAGTGTTCCAGCTGTTTCAAAGTTCTATCTTTTTTCAATTTAGTTATGATCTGGAAATTGAACTCTTAACTATTTAATTTATTTATACTATTAATTTGTCCCTCTTATCACTGTTTCATATTTTTTGTGGCATTTTCCTCCTCACTGGAGATTATAATTTCATATCATATAGTGTTGTTGTGACTGGTCTTATTTCGGGGTACCTGGCCAGGATCCCTTTATGATGCCAAGCTACTGGTCTAGAGTCGAGAAGTCAGTAATACTATGACTTACTCGCTCACCAGGATAGGTCCTTTAAATCTTTTTCTTCCGTAGTTGTGGTCTTGGGTTTTGTTATCTATTAAAGCTTCATAACCTGGTTGACCAGTTAGTGGGTTCTTTTATTCCTCGATGTTTTTGTTTTTCTTGACATTTTAAAAGAAAAATTTTAAGCATACTTATGATTCAAATAACTTGTATATATATTATTTATTTATTTTTATTGGATATATGGTTGTATGATGAAATTCTAGCTTTAATAATTGTACTTTCAGATAAATTTCAGCTTTAGATTCATTATATTTTATTTAGTTTTTCATAATTGTTCATTGAACTCTTAGGTTCATCTGGACTGACAAACTTCGAGGTTTTGTTTATCCTTAAACCCTTAACAGATAAACTAACTTTTCAAAACTTTGATATAGTTTTAGCTATCTTTTTTAGATCATAAAGATAATAATCTATAAATATGGATAGCTATAAGATTATAAAAGCTACAACTCTATAAGTAGAGTTATAAAACTATAAAAAATAAGTACTGGCGCTACTAAACTGCTGAAATAAATCATGAGTTTTCGTTTATACAAAGTCAAGTGTGAATGTTTCTTCTGCTTTTTAGCTATTTTACCTTCTTTTTATTCTTGTTCCTTCTAGAAGATTTGGAACTAGGTTTTTATTTTCAGCTCTTACTCCAGATCATATTTAACACTTTAAGTGCTTTGTTGTAGGTTAACTTTCCTTTATTAAATAGCTTTTATCTGACTATGGTCTTTGAACTGTATTATCGTTCTTCATAGGTGGTACTAAAGCTTATAATTTTAGCTTCATGCATTATTCATCTCTGTTGTTCGAATAATATTTTCAATGTACACAAAAATTGGAATTGTCATTTATCACTTTCCATTTGTACATATTTTTAATATATACTACCTCCGTTTCAGTAAAAGAGATACTATCACTTTTTCAAATAGACCTATTTTTAGGCTAAAATGAAAAAAGTGATAGTAACACTTTTCCAGAAACGGAGGGAGTATAACTTAAATGAGCCTTTTAAAGTCAGCTAATAATTTGTTTTAGTTGCTGGGTATTTCATAATTTTTCAGCTATCAATCTTATAATTAGTATCATTTCAGCTATCAGTTATATAAATTTTTAGGTGATAGCTTTCATTTTCAACTGATAATTCTCAAGCTTTCAGCTGGGAATTTCATTTTTAGTCGGGACTTTATTTTCGCTCAGCTATTCGATCTCTTTTAATTAGTAAGATAAAAAGAAAAAGATTAGAGATTTAAAGATCAGAGATTGATCTTATTTATAATTAAGTGTATTGTCGGGTTACCTCATTTTTTGGTTGCTCAGACCCGACATAAATTGTTCTTTGTTCTTTGATGAACTATTTGTTGAGGCTTTCATATTTTGTTAATTCTTTGCTTTGCACTTCTCTTTACTCATTTCTTCCACACATTTGCTGATTTTTTCGAACACCTTCTTCATGAACTTGCTAAAATTTACTGGTGTTGTTATTTGAGAATCTTTTCTCCAGATGTTTTCCTGATAATCTGCATCTTGACTGATGGCTTGGTTCTGAGATTTTTGTCTCATGAGTATTTCTATTAGGTTCCAGCTAACTGCTTTCCAGTTTTGACTTTTTCTTGTAGGTTTTGGCCTTACAACTTCCAGGTTCTTGATTTCAAATCTCATAGATTCAGGTGATATTGCTCCAACTTTTACAGCTATCGTCTGTTGTTAATTCTACTTTAGGCATCCAAATATTTTTTTTGTTTTAGATTTTTTCTTATTCCCTTACCTAGCGTTACACGTAGCTATGCCTATTAGTACTTCCTCATTAACAAGACAACTAAATCTCTTGATACAACTTGATTTTTAGGTATGACATATTCTCCCATCGTGGTCATGAACTTGCGCTTTTGATGATGTGTGGACGGTACAGATTGCAATGTATGCAACCATTCTCTACCCAGAATAACGTTGTATGGTGATTTTATGCTCAAAACTAGGAAGGCCACATTCACTAAGATTGGTCCAGGTCATAGTTAGATGTATTTCACCTATCGGAAAGGTTTTTGAACCATCAAAACTTACAATAGTATAACCATAGCTCTTCAAAACCCCTTCTATTACCAATCATGCTTTTTTAGCTATTTTGAGATAAATAATATCGCAGGTGGAACCTTGATCAATTAAGATTTTCTTACAGTAGCATTTATTTATCCCCAACTCAATATTTAGATCATCGTTATATATGTTGGAAGATGACTCTAGCTAGATCTCTTGATGAGAAAGTGATGTCAGTTGAAGGAATTTCTCACAACTAGGGTGTATTTTTGTCATAAATATCTCAAAAACTTTTTTCTTTCCCTTGAGGTCGGATTTTGCTTCTTCTCTTGGTGTAGAATGAATCATATTCACACACATTTTCAAAACTTTTGATGGGGGTTTACAACTTGAGCTTGATCCTGCTTCCAGCTGGATGAATTCTTTCAAATGACTATGTTTGATTAGGTTAGCAATAAATTTGATTGAATTATTACACTAATCTATGTGATGGCTTCTTACCATAATGATAAATACATTGTGTTTTTCCTTTTCCTCCATTCTTCATCTTGTTAGGGTTTACAAAATGCGACTTATCTCTCATATATCAGAGAATTTCTTAAGGTGTTTTGTTCAGCTTGATGAATTTATGGATTCTTCCTTCCACCTTATATTTATGAAATTTCTCATATTAGTTGGTTGTTCATCATATACGGGAGAGTCGTTTCTTTCCAGATTTGCAACTTAACTGGTTTTATAGATTTTATGATCGGATATCATGTTGAAACTATCTTGTTCTCGTCTAACGAACTTCCCATCTTTGTTATACAATTCTTCTAGAGAGTTAATGATATTTCCAACAAACGAATATCTTATTTAACCTGATAGCATTATTTTTAGGATCTAGACACATAGTACTTTCTCATTAGTTTTGTCTACAGGTGTTGTAGCTGGTTTGAATCTTCTGAGGAAGTTTGTAAAGCTTTCATCGTCTCTTTGTACCAATCCTACCAGCTATCCTAATACATTTGCTTTCCTTATGTTGGAAGATAAGATCTGGATAAATAGTTCTATTATATCTATAAATTTTTCCACTGAATTGGGTGGTAGACATCTGAACCAAATTAGAGCATCGTCCTGTAGAATAAATGGGAAAAACCTTAACACGATTGGTGTATCATCCATGTGCAAAGCCATTATCTGTTATAATATAAAATATGCTTGTTTGGATTTGTACCTTCTTTAAAATGAGAGAATGATGGTAAGGCGCGACTTTTCAGGTAATATGTATTCTCGAATCTTGTTTGGAGGTGGTCTGTCTTGGAGTATGAATGTGGGATCATTTTTTGTCTTACTGATTAAAATTCGGATTTTATCCTCTTGCTCTTTCAATCTCCTTTCCAATCTAGTTTTTATTGATTCTCTAGCTAGCTGGATTGATAGCAGTAGTAATTGGTTCTCGTTCTGAAAAAATATTTCTAAGTGGAATTCCATGTTGGTTATAAGTGAAATGCTTGTATGGCGGACGTGATTGATCATGTGTGCGATTGTGAGTTTCAAGTAATGGTAGGATGTTCAAAGAAAAATTCTGTGAAGCAGGTGCTTAAATTACTGGATGATATGATGCTTGTTGAGATAATTCTTGCTGAGATAACGATGGGTGATTTACTGTTGGGATTTATAATCTATTTATATGTTGATGTATATGAGAAATTCTGCCAGCATGTCTTGTGGGTTGTTGATCGTTGCTTGCTGTGGTGCCGGTGGTTGTTTGGATGCTTCTTTGTCTACTGAGGATGATGTTGTCCAATTAGTATATCTTGTGGACGTCCATATGGTCTTAGAATCGTCATAGGTGAGATTGTTATAGTGATTGATGTTGGGATCCAACTTGTTGTTGAAGCTGCAATACAAGTTTTTGTAGTTTTTCCAATTATAGCTGTAATTTCTGTTGCACAGAAGTGATTACGGATATTGAGGTGGTGTTCATATTCCCTTGAATAGCTTGAGATGGATCTAAATCTTTCATTTTTATATTTATTGCTGAAACAACTGGTTCCATGACAAATCTCAGTGGTGAGTTAGCACCTGGTTTAAGTGGTAATCTTATTTGCATTATCTTCACAAAAAATAAATAATCATTAGTTTTGTATATCTACGTCAGATATTATGGAAAATTTACTTCAAGGTTTTATACAATGAATTAGGTCTAAAAAAGTTTGGATACACTTGAGATATATGTAATGTTAATTATAACTGAGAATACTGTAACATCTAATAATATGATTAGTAGAGATTAATAATTCACATTTTAAATATATGTTAAAACAAGATTTGTATAATTTAATGATATTTGGGCACGCTTAAACATATATATTCTTCATGAATGAAAACATGCATCAGGTGAAAAATGTTGGTTCACTAACATCACCAACAAGATACTCTTTAAACTATATTGATAGCTGAAATAAACATCAACTGTTACTAAACAATCATTGATAATTGCTGACGTAAATTAAATATTATAATAGTTTCCGGAATTCAAATCCGAGACGTCGAAATCAAGTTCTTATGAAATTACATATAAATTTAAAATTCATATATATTAAGATCTTAAATCATATATATACAATTAAATGTAGTTATGCATACAATATCTTTGAGATTAACTTATTAAATCAAGAGATACTGTAAATTTATGAAAAACCTCCTTAAAGTCGGTGACAGAGTACTTTTCATCATAATCACCAATTTCATTGATCAATTTGATAATCACATTATTGCTTCATCATCATCCAAGTAGATCATCCTTGAATCATTGTATTATAACAAGAACACATAATATATATCAAATCTGAATTCTATAGAGCTAAAAATTTCAGATTCATCTAAATCTTCAAATTAGTTATGAGATTTCGATGTTAAACTAGTTTTGATTGAATCTACTGATTCAAAACATTCATATATGTGTAGATTATTGATGAAAATTCGGAAATCGATGTCGTAACTTTTAAATTCTGTTAAAATCGACAGAAAACTTCACTGGAAGTTAATTTAAACGATTCAATGATATATTCAGTATGATCAAAACATGAAAACTTGTTAAATTTATAATTTCTATGTTATTTCTAGCGCCAACAAAAGTGTGATTATTTGCTGGTCAGGATTCGTACCTTCACAAGATTCAAATTACAGTTTAGATATAAGTTTTTGGACAATTGATTAAGTCTTTATTAAGATTTGGAATCTAGAATCTAGAACTAGGGTTACAAAACTTATTAATGGAAATTAAGTAGAAGAGTATGGGAGAAGAAATCAATCAGGAGAGAGAAGTTAAAGATTAAGTTTATTGATAAGAACATATGTTATTTACAGAATGAGCCTTAGTGGCTATATATACAAGTGATGATCCACATGTTTATTATGTGATAAGTGGGGACCAACTATATTTTACGTATCAACTAAGACCCAACAGATCACTTTACTTTTCACCCTCTTTTAGCTGGAGACATATGATATTTACTCTTGCATATTCGAGCTCTTCAGGTGCTCATTTTGTCAACTACATATAACTCTACTGCTCCTAGCTCTGAAATCCATGTCTCCGATATCTAGTCATCTCTTCATCCCAGATACGTTACTTCTCATCTCCCGGTTTTATATTCCAGATAGCTGTAATCTTGTTCTTATAACTCGAATTTTTACCTTGTGACTTTAGTTTTCGTCACGTGATTTAGGTGATAATCGTTCTTGACTTTAGATTTCTTCTTAGCTTTTAGTTGTTGGTACCGATGGATTCCAACTACGGATAAATGCGATATTTTGTCATTTACACAAAGAAAAAGGAAATTATTTTGCTTTTTGATCCTTGCTTAACTGGGGGATGGTAATATTAATAGGGGGCTACGAATTTTATTCCCATCCATGGAAGGTGGATAAGGGGTGTCTAAATATAGTAAAAAGATTATATCAGAGCTTCCACAATCATAGAATGTTAAAAGCTATAAAATCTAAGCCATATATGACGTTTAACTATATTTGTGACACGGTGTTGAGACGCAAACCTAAACTCAAATGCTACTAAAATAAACGTTAGTATCAGACATAATTATTAATGCATCCACTTTATAAAAATGTCCACATCAAACGAACTTTATATCTCCTTTTGAAATTCAAACGGTATTAAAAATTGCGTCCACATTTAAAACGGTGGTATAGTTTGCGTTCCACTTCAAACGCTAGACTAAGTTGTGTCTAGTTATATTTGGATATTTCCTAATTGGGTAGCCAAATTTGACTACCTGGTATAGTTTTTTTTAACCTTTAAGACCTATAACAACCTCAACTACGGCTCCATTATTTTTTTTTCTCAAATATGACTTTGTTTATGGATAAAAACAATTGAAGGGTAAAAAGGAAAAATGATCGAGTAGGTTAATACTTGTAAGATCAAGTCGCTTAAACACCAAAAATTTGTACTGTAGAACATTTTTAAGATTCGAGAGATCAATCTGTACGAAATTGGCCTAAATCAAGAAATGATCGTTCCGATTTTGCTTCAGTCACGAAGGAAGGAGAGGGTTGATCTGTAGGGAGGGAGGCGAAGAGATTATTGAGATCAATAGAATGGAATGCAAGATGTGTTGAACTTCTATGAAGATGAAAGTGAGTTTTATGAGAATCTCTAAGATGATAGCTCTGTGATCATACAAGTGCTTATGAGATGAAACTCTTATCCCAAAAATTTCTAGTCCTTTGTCGATAGGTTGAAGAAACTATTTATAGAAGTGGAAGTTAACACATTGATATGATAAGTGGTGGCAGTTGTAGAGTAGTAGGAGAGAAGAGAAGTGGAAATCGTGTGTTGATAACCAACTTTATCGTGCTAGTGGGTCTTGACAGTTATGCGACCACTATTCCATTCACTCCTTCAACTCCCGACACGACTTTTATACTTTCTCATCGTGGGTGTATTGTTACGTTGCATGTTCTGTAGGCCGCCATACCAAAACCCCAGTGAATGTCCCCCCATGTGACTGTTGATGTCTCGAACATGGATTGAGTCTAATTTATAGACGTATATTATTTGGACTTAGCTAGAATGTTAGTCGTAGCATATTGATGAGTCTATCATGTTGATGAGTCTATATTGTTGTTGAGACTAGCATATTGCTGAGTCCAACATGTTGTCGAGACTAACAATGATGCTTAATATAGCATTGTATTTGAGAGTCTGATTAATATTGATATTGGTAGTTGAAATGTATCACTGTGACAACTGAGACATCAATGTACTTATTTGACTTTTGAAGTTGTGTGAGTGGTAATGTTACGTGAATGATAGACTCTTGTGATTAATAGACTTGTGTAAGCTGCTAGGCTCTTGTGAGCGCTGAGCTTATGTGAGCGCTAAGCTTATGTTAGTGCTAGGTTTATGTAAATACTAGTGCTAGTAATTGTGAAATAATTTTAATTTCTTCTTTCTGTGAATAACAAAGTAGAGAAATTCAGGACTTTGTTGGTAGCGAGACCAGTCAAGAAGTGATAACGGGGACCGACCAATGTAGTGGAGAGGGACCGACCAAGTTAGTGGAAAGGAACCGACCAAGGTGGTAGAGAGGGACCGACCAAGGTGGTATCACAGGTTTAATGAGAGAATGGAATTGTTAGTCGCGATTTTATGCTTCGTCTATCATATAGTCGCTTGCAGTATTTTGACATATATTTAATAATAATATTAATGCAAGGACTAACTAAAGAAAAGAATAAAATTCAGGAATATTAAAATAATAGTATTTTAATATATATTAGGTGGTTGCAGGACCTTGCTGAGTACGGGACCTTGTTGTGTGCAACTATTAGAAGAGCAAAGGAGTTTTAAGAGGATTAGGAAATCCTAAAATAAAAACAACAAAACTTAAAAGAAGAGGGAGTGGGGACCGACCAAGGGTGGCCAACCGTTATTCAGAATGGGATGCCCTTTCAGTATGTCATAGTAGACACGTAGAGGAACATATGTTGTTTAGAAAACTTTTCCCCATTCCATACTCATCATCATATTGTTGCAAGGTGATCATGATAATGTATCAGAAATTGGGTATTAACCAGAATTAGGGTTTTGTTGTATTTTGACAAATGTTGGGATTTTAATGCAACCAACATTGGAAATATGTTATTCAAGCTCGACCAATAATGATTGGGGCTTTAGTTTTTTTTTGCATTTGGCGTGACGATGACTTAGTGATTACACGAAAATATGACGTTTCGACTTAGTGCATCCATACGCAGCTTGTCATGCGTTATGATCAATCAATATTATTCTATTAGAGTCTGAATATTTATGTAAAGTCACTCTAAATATTCAACCAGGAAATATAAAGAGGAATTAAGTTTCTCTATACTAATAGACAATCTATCTAGGAGCATTGACATCCACTCAGGAACGAAAGATGTGCTGGATGTTTATTCTGAATAGTCAGAAATCATCTGGGGACGAAATATTATCCACACCGATGATATTATGAGGACAATGTTGCTCTATACTAGTGTGCAATATATCTAGGAGCTGCCCGAAGTAAGCATTCGATATTTCAAGTCTCTTGCGGAATGTAAAATATGCTTATTCGATATTTCAATTCTCTTGCGGAATGTAAAATATGCTTATTCAATATTTCAATTCTCTTGCGGAATGTAAAATATAAATTTTATTGTTTATTCGATATTCTAATTCTCTTACAGAATGTAAAATATGAATTATACTTTTCGTGCTAAGTCAGTAGAATATACAATATTATTTATTTGATTCTACTGCTGGGTAGAGATGATTTTACTATTTTATCCTTTGTTAAAATCCATCATCTACAGACTTATAACCCTATGATTGTGGATACTTTTACCGTAATCCCTAAGATTGTGACACGTGTTTTCCTATTTTTTTTCATGATATTTAAAAAGTCGTAATGATTTATGGTTTGTAACATGACGACTCAACCTACATGCATATGAAAAGTATTATTTAAGATCATGACGATTTTTTTCCTTCTATTTACTATCAAGAGTCGTCATGGTTGAAATTTAAGAACATGACGACTCTTTTTTTTTAACTCAAAATTTAAAGGAGTACCGTGACAACTCCTTTTAATTTTAAAATATAAATTGACCATAAAAAGTTGTCATGTTTTAAATTATACACCGTCATGATATAAATTTATAACCCATGACAGTTTTCCATTAAAATATTCAATATTATTGACTTAATGAAAAATCATCATGGTCGCAATTCAGTACCTTAACAGTTTTTTATGTAAATCTTAAAAAATAAAAAATAAAATAAAAAGAAAAATGTTATTAACTCCTAATTAAATTAGATTAATCTAATTAAATAGAATTAAACCTAATAAATAAAAATAATTTAGTCATTAATAAAAAACATAATTGAGAGGTTTTAAATCTTATTTAAAAATAATTATATTTTATCTTATTTGATAGCCTCCTGTTAATACTACCGTCCCAATTAAACCAGGTTTTCAAGGACTACCAAAAACATATGACAAAAAATGTCAAAATACTAATAAATATCAGATTTTACTTATTTTCCAGGTAGGATCCTGGGATTTGGTGCAACTGTAGGATTAAAAGTTCAAACGGACTTGTTTTTTGTGGTCCACACAAACATTCTGTTTTAACTTGGTGTTTTTTATTCAAAGGACAATGAATTAGGTCACACTAGGTGGCCGTCACTTGTGGCGGATTCGTTGGATTAGAATGACATGAACCATTTGTATATACCACATGATGCTAATTACATAGCCTCGAAAGAAAAAGTATTTTATTGGAAGAGTTAAATTCTTCGATTGTTTTCGTATCAAACCCAAAAACTTATTATTCCACGTTTTATTTTGTGAGTTAATTCATAGGTTATACTTTCATGGTCGTGTATCATGTTAAAAAGACTTATCTGAAAACGGCGTATAGATGTAACACAAAAAGTAATACTTCTTCCATAGCTGGAAAGTTAAAATAAAAAATAAAAAATAATTATTTTTTAAAAACGAAAGAAATATAATCTTTTTATAATAATAATTTTTTTTCAGAAATAGAAATAGTATCATCTACTAATTGATTGTTGATGTAAAAACCGTGATCAACCTATAAGAGGTATGATGTTTTGGGACGATCAAGATGATAAGCAAAATATACACATGGGAGATCACATTTTTGTTTTTCGAAAACACGGTATTATGATTTTAGGACCGTGAGTGATTAAGATGAGGGCATAATTAATGCTGACTTTCTTATCTCTACCAAAATCGATCCACTATAATACTGATTTTTTTCTCCTAGTTTAATCCAACTCCTATTCCATCTGATAAAAAATATAATACTAATGACGTGAAATAAGTTAACCCTAATCAGAATAGCGAGAAATCAATTGAGGACTTGTGGAATTAATAAAGGTTATGCCAAATTTACACACCATATTATAAAGGGACTAATGATGGTGAAAATACTATTTTATCCTTTCCCTAATAACTAAACTTAAAATCTAATACCTTTAAACCCATCAACCCACTTTCTATTCTAAAATCGAAACCTAAAATCATTCATCCTTTCATCTTCTCCTCTTCGTAACGATCCTTATTCCTCCATTTTTTTTAAAATCAATTCATCGTCGTAATCGTCATGGTCCCAAATCTTAGACCATGACGATTTTTCATGTGCATTTAAAATTATGAAAAATTGTCATGGTTTTTGATTTCAAACATGACGACCCTTACTGGTTATTTTCATAAAGACGAAGAGTCTATTTAAGGTTGCATCGGTTTTTACCTAAAACCATGACGACCCTATTCATATTAATATGTGACGAACCTTCGATAAACCTTAACGACCTCATAGTCTAATTGAGTCGGCATTGTCTATTGGTGTCGACCATGACGACTCCAACTCACCCAAATAATGGCAGATTGGAGTCGTCATGGTTTAAGATGTGAACCGATGCGACCCTATTATACCAAAGCATCCAGGAAAAAATGAAGATGATATAGTTAGCGTCGTCATGGTCTAATTTTATCAACCACGACGATTTTTCATAGCCTGGTAAAGTTGCAGGTAAGAGTCGGCAGTGTTGGATGTTACGACCATGACGACCTTTGTAGAATCGTCATGGTAGTAACCTCACGACCATGACGACCCTTATACCGTGTGTTTGTTTCCCACAATGATTCGACGATTTTAACAAAAAATTCGACAATTAGTAAGTTATTGGTACTTAACTTGAGTGTTTTGAGTTATGGTTTTTTTTTTTTTTTTTTCTATCTTTTCTCTCCGAAAACCCCTTTTTTTCTCTATTCATAATTTAAAAAATCTCCAACTTTAATCCTAACTATAATCTATATAACTAATATAATCTAAATAATTGTCTAAACTAATTATTTATTAGGACTAATTAAATGGAGTAATTTTATCATTTATAAAAATATATGGCTAAGGAGTTCTAGAAATTACTTTCGGATAATCTTATTTTATCTTTTTTTTTTAAATCCCCTATTAATTCTATAACCCTTAATTAAACCAGGTTTTTTTTTCTCCATCACACGTGTATTTGAATTGAGAATACAATCACAAACTTCCAGCGAACAACTTGATGTAGTGGTTGGAGTTCTAACCTTACATGCCTCATTCTTTGTGGAAGTTGCGTAGACCATGGAAGTTGCGTAGACCAAAAGGGTACTTCACTTTCGTAGAACCCAAGGATTATTTATATGGAATTTTAGGTTTTCCAACCTAGGTGGCATTGTAGAAAATACGACGTGGAGGCAGATACAAATAAATCCTTAAAATAATAGGATATGGACTCGTTATTAAATCAGCAGTATTCTCCACTAAATATATATATTTATATATACAATTTTTTAATAATGTTAATAAATTGTCGATAAATAATAAAATTTGTGTAAAAATAAGAATATATACCAATAAAATAATATATTTCCTTCGTTGATCTAGTTTAAGTTTATACAATTTTTAAGGTAAAGAGGAGAGAAGAGTTTGTTAAGTATTTCTTACAATTATACCGTTATGGATAATAATTAGTAAAATTTAAAAATCTCAAAATATATCACGGATATTCGTAAACTTTATACCATTGAAAAATATTTTAAAACACCTAAGTAACGAATATAAATATACCTATTAAATTATATATATTTTTTATGTTAAAAATAATCAATTAAAAGGATAATTTTAGAAATATCCCCTTATTTGAGGATATAGATTATCTATTAGTGGATAAAATTTAAAAATGAATAGATAATTTATTCTTGGAAGGAGATAGTATATATTAATAATGCAGACTTATTAGTATAGTTTATGCATTATTAGTACATATTCATATTAAAATAGTTTGTGATGTATGTATGATGAAATCGATATGTTTAAGGCGAAGATGCCGCGTCTAGCCGTCGAACGCAGACACGTGGGCGTTTTAGGAACATCCATACAACGTAGGTTGTAACTTCTGTTTTTATTTGTTTATCCAACTTGATTTCTCACTCAAAATTTATTTTAAAGCATGGAACAAGAGAATTACTGCAGACCACGACAACACGGACTATGGACTGTTACCATTCATAAACACATAAGAGATATTCCCTTTGTTTCAAAAATAAATAAATTTTTTTCATATATAAATTATACATGAAATAAAATTATCTATTTAAAACCGATGTAGTACAATTTAGTTGATTTATAGGTGTCTAAAGCATCTTAATTATTATTTTTTTTTTATAAATTTCGTATTTGTTTGTTTTTAAGTTTTATATGTACTTTGGAGTCATGAGACGTAAAAGAAGATAAACTGGAGCTTGAGTATCAGCGGAATCAAAGTGGGAAAGGACTCAAGTCTCTATTGTGAGAAAAAAGACTATTATCAAAGGTAGACAAGACATTTACTCAGGGAAGCCATTAAATTTAATTAACATATTTTCCAGGCAGCCAATATCTGACTGATGCGAATGAGAAAGTTATCGCACGCGCACTAGATTATTTTGAAATTAAAGATCCAAGTGTCGTAATTTAGCTCAAGAGGAGTCACTTTCGATGTGAAACTACCGAAAGATCAAGACATGTGATCTGCAAATCCACATGGTCGTCAGAATTTAGCCAAATTCCATCTTCTAGTGGAGCAACACTTTTTGCTATTTTTAGAAAAGTTTTTGTTTTATTAATAACTTCTTCGTTAGGAGTCCGTTTGGGTGACCATTTGTGGCATATAGTTTTATTCCAACAATCATTTTACTATTTTAGGTAAACTCAAATTTACCAAAAATAGCAAATTATGGTTTGAATCGGCTTTGGGTTATTTTCATCATTTTTTGTTGCACAAGTTAGGTTTTTTTCCAAAGTCTATTGAAGAGACTTCAACTTATTGTTCTAGAAAGTTGATTTTGATTAATAAAATTTATTTTATTGAACTTGTTTAAGTTTAATTTTTATTTTTATTTATAGTTGGGAACGCGATGTCTAAATAATTATCTCTGTTTATAGTCGTTATTTTTAGAAATAATCCGATGTATGATCAAACTATCTTTTTTCTTTCTTTTTAATAATATTCGATGCATCACTAACCGACGGGAGATTAAATCCACCATTATCTTTTAACCTAAAACTAGGTCGAAATAGGTTTATTCTTGTCACTGCAAGAGGCAGCTTAGTTTGCCGAAGCTTGCCGCCGGCAGGCTCAAGCTTGCAGGTTTATGTTCGTGGGTTCAGAAGAGATTAAGGAGGTGGTTAAGAGATCAATAACTAGAGCTTAAGGATGGAACAAGACAGGAAGGAGAGGTTCAAAATAGTGAATGGTTTGAGATGGATTAACCTTGGCAACAAACTAGTTTGTGTGATTGTCTGCAGTTGAGAAGAATAGACAGTGGGTTAGCTTTTGGGTCGAGTTTTGAGAAAATTTATAGATGAAAAAACCACTGAGAAAGTTAATTGAGAATTGATTTTGCTGTCATGTGACGTTGAAGGAATTGAGGAGTTTCAAGACCAAAACTCAGTCTGTTGTTCTTGCCATGAGATTCAATGGGTTTGTTGTAGTTAAAAAACAAAGACAGGGAATAATAGATGGTTGTATTCTTGGTCATTTTGTGACAGAGAGAAGAAATAGAGAAATAAAGATAGAATGTTGTTGCCACGGGTCCTGTTGGTGGTTGATGTCGTAAAAACAAGATGATGAATGAATAATTTTATTGAATGATTGAATGGTGTGTGTGAATTTATTGCAGGGAAGGACAATTTGGTGTTAGAAATTACCAACAAAACCTTGCCTGAATCACCAACCAGAATGCACAGCAAGTGCTCGACAGATTGCCTGAATTAAGTGTTGCTATGAGATTGAAATAGCTTGTCAGTTTCACAAGATTGGCAAGTTTAGCAAATTGAGTTGGATGGGTTGCTGAGTTGGATGGGTTGCTGAGTTGGATGGGTTGCTTGTCAGTTTCATGGAACTAACAAGTTTATTTGTTGGATAAAATGGATGGCTTGTTAATTCCACATGACTGACAAACCTAGTAATTTTGTAGTTGTTTTAAGCCTGTTTTGGACTATGAAGTGAACGCGATGTGGTTTGCAAAAGTTGGGATTAACCTAGATTTGGAATTGATTATTTGAGTTGTACAAGAAAGGTGAAATTCTACTCCCTATGGGATTTACAAGTTAGAGGCTGTAAAAGGGAAACAACTTCAACAAGAGAGATATCTCATCTTTTCTCTTGGTTTTGTAGGGTTCTTGCGTTTAAAGGTTTGATACAATTTTCGAAGCGAAAGTCGTCGCAACTGAATTTCACGTTTCTAGGATATGATTGATTTTATTTTCTTCATGATTTAATTATTTTGTGAACTCAAAAACATGATTATCTAAATTTCTTATTATTGGTTAAGGATTTGTTGAATTATGCAATACATGGTTTGATTAATAAATTAGTTTTGTCTCAAATTATCGTTTATAATTTGCCACGCCACGTATGATTGACTTGTTTATTTAAGCCTGGAATTAAGTAAACTTGTGTTCATATCTAGAGTTAAATTAGGGTTGGTAATACGCAAACGTTAACAAATCTTGATTACAAGTAGCATAGTGTGATTACGGAATGTAGTGATACTTTCTTGTACTCGCATGTGAATTATGACTTTTATTAAATTGTCTACTCAGGTATGTCAATTACACTAATTAGCCTATTTTATCAATCATAAAGCTCGTAGAGGGTTAAATCTAATTGTGCTTTTGCATTTTAGGTTATTCTTTAAGTAGAATTCATATTTGCATCGTTATGTGACTGTGATGATTTTAGGAAATTAATGGAATATTCCTGTGATCAAGGTATTATATGGCTTTTGATAATGAGAGATTAAAATCTAACTCTAATTATTAGTACAAGAACATATTTGTGAATAAAAATAAAACCTAAACCAATATTATCAACTCATTGATTACTTGCTACTATTGATTTGTTTTCATAATTAGTTTCAATAATAAAAAAAAACCTTTCATATACGATATTAAAACCGAATAACAACACATACCTCTTTTGGAACAAACTCTTTCATACCGTTGTGCTTAATTTATATTTTGATAAGTGAGAAAGTGAAATAGTTTTGACAGATACGACAAGAATATAGAAGTAAGCCCATAAAATATATGAGTTTGGGGAAACTCATAGCTTTATGGAAACATAATGTTTTCCAAAGACAAAAGCATAGCAGTTTCAAAAAATATTTAACATGTATTATGTTCGAAGGAAACATTGGAGAACAAATAGCATGGAGCCAAAATTATGTCCTAAACAAGTTAGTCATGACTCTTCTTCTATAGTCATGTTTTTCAATCGCAGTGTTGCCAAAGTAGTTAATATTGTGTATTGGTATCGTATCGGGGAGGTGCGATACACCTAGACAAATAATTATATCGGATATTATCCGCGCTACACAATTAACTTTCTAATTTTATAATTTATAGGTATATGTGAATTATGTTACTCAAAGTTTTAATGGAAGGCATTTATAATGTAAAAACTCAATTAAACTAGTTTCACTTGATAACCTAACATCCCCAAACATTAAATTTGTATGGAAAGAAAAATTAAAGCAAAACGACCAAAACATATTGTGAATAAATACATTTGTATCTTTACCGATATTATCGGCCGATACGGTGGCTGATATATCGATCTGATACGACCGATACGGCCGATATAATCAGAATATTCATATATCACCGATATTTTTCGTATCGTTTAGGTTAAATACCGGTACACGATAAACTCTTATATTATCGGCCGGTACCATCGATATTAACTACATTGGGTGTTGCACCAATGCAAGCAAAGAACAACAAGATCTTGGTTCTTTGTTACGCAATTGACTGATATTGATGTAAGTCCGAGAGGGTAAAGTTTACAATATGATTGAAGGCCAAGTATAGTATAAATCCTATTGTGTTACTAGGAGAAACAAATGTGGGAGTTTGAAGGCAATAGACTGTGACGCATATCAGAGTGATATGAAATCATAGCATGCATACCTAAGGTTTTTCATGAATTGGTAAAAGTTTGGTTATTGATTCAAGAGAAGGAATGCAACAAATTTTTGATGGCACAATGATAAGTGCATAATTTACATAATTTGGTTATCAATTTCATATGCTTCTCTAAGTTATCTCTCTTGTATTTTGTGTATACTGCGCTCGTTTTATATTTTATAGGTCTTTTGGAGTCATATGAAACAAAAGAAGAGAATTAGAGGCTCATGGCATTGTTTGGAAACTTTGGGTGTTGGCGGAATTAAAGCATAGAAGAACACAAGTTTCAATTATGTCTTAAACAGAGAATTAATAAGGGGTGGCCGAGTTGTGGGTCATTGGAAGTATTAAGCAAGGGTGCCCCATATCTAACTGTTGGGTGCCTACAATTAATTTTATGTCTTAACCTAATCTAGCCTTGGTCGAGATATCATTAGCTCATAGCCAGTTATTTTTCTCTTACACAATTGTCGCTGCAACCACTCAACCAAGATTTACGCCGGCAAGAGCTCGGGAAACTGTAGTGTCTGAGGAGGAGAAAGAGAGATGGGTCGAGGTTGAGATAAGACAGGCGAATCATGGAATGGCTTCTACCGGTGGTGTCTGATGGGTTTGATGGCCGAGAAGGAGAAGGGTTTGTAGACAGTGAGCTCGAGAAAGATTTATAAACTGGGTTTTATTCAAACAAACAATCCAGGGGAGAAGACTGGATGATAATTGAATGGGTTATGGTCATTCGAATTATGGTGAATAAACAGAGAAAGAAGATAAAAGTTTTTTTTGCCATTGAATGAGATGTTGAATGAAGGGGATTTCGTGATTCAGGAGTGGGGTTATGGCATTTGTTGTTGAGTTGGTGGTGATGAATAGCGAGAAGAATTAAGGAGATACAGAAAGAATTGCATACGGATAATGATTCAGATAAGAGTGATGTTCGATGGGTTGTGAATTTGTAAGAAGAAAAGAATGAACTCTTGCTGCCAGAGGTGAGATAGAAGATGGTGGTTTAGTTTGAATTGTAAAATTGGATAGATAGGTCTGTAGTTTTCAGGCAGTGAGAAGATGGTTGAAATTGGTGGTCGTTGTCGATAGTTAGAAGTGGGTTTATCTTTGGATTGTTGGATAATTCATCGCAAAATAAAATACAAGGAATTGAGACCGAGAAAGATAAGAAGATGATACTGTCGGAGAGAGAAGATGGGTTTGATGGCTAGAAACGGATTGATTTGAGTTGGTGGTGGTATGAATTGAAGTTGTTGCTGCTACTATTGAAGATTGAAGGTGTTTCGAATGTATGGGTTTGTTTTGATTGTTGAGTGTGTGAATGTATGCAATTGCAAGGACGGAGATGAGTTCAATGGTCGGAAACACAACCAAAGTTTCTCCTGAATCAACACCAGAAATACACGCAAGGTTCTTGGTAACTTATCACAAAGAAAATTATCGTGAATTGAAGTTAAAATTGCATGTCAGTTTCAGAAACAGGCTTATTTGAGGCTTGATAACTCTGTTGGGCTTATAAAATTCATGGGATTACTCTAAAAGCCTGATTTGGGCTAGAAATATTTGGACGTGGCCAAGTTTTAGAAATTAAAGAGTTAAAATAGAGTTCTATTCTAAGAAGGATTCTACAAGAGAGAGTCTATAAAAGGGGAACAACTTCAACAAGAGAGGATATCTAGGTTTTCACCTAGTTCTCTTCTCACCTCTTTTTTTTTTTTTATGGGTTTGCGCGGGAAGAATTCTCACATCTAGGGTTTGCAATTTTATTTCTTCAATTCAATTTTGTGAATTCCAATTTATGAATAGTTAATTTTATTGTTGGTTAGGGAATAGTTGAATTCACAATACATGATTCTTTAAATTAATACATTAGTTTTTCTCAATATTATCAATTATGATTCACTACAAATATCCAATTGATTGATTGTTTGTTTAGTTAAGTTGTAAATTGATTGAACTCACATTCACATCTAAAGCTAATTTAGGATTTATAATACGCAAAAGTGATACTCCATGAATACAAGTAGCATAGTATGGTCATTGCTTGTAGTGATACATTCTTAGAAATCGCATGTGAATTATGACCTTTGTTAAATTGAAATAGTAAGCTTTCCACGTTCAATTGCATTGATTAGCCTAATTTTATGAATCTTAATGTTCCTCGGGAATTAAACTTGATTAGTGTTTTTTTATACGTTAGGTTGTTCTCTTTGGTAGAATTCATACTCGCATCTTTTAATGTGTTTCTTGATGACTTGAGAAAATTTGCGGGATACTCTTGCGACCAAGGTATTCTAGAGCTTTTGATAAAACGAGATTAAATATCAATTCTAATTATCAGTACAAGAACATGTTTTTGTGAATGAAAATAAAACCTTGACCAATATTCTCAATTATTTGAATCTTTTATACAATTTCTTAGCTTTGTTAATTAGTTTATTTAATTTTATTAAATCTGAAAAATCCCCTTTGTTTTATATAAGTAATCAGAAACATATAACAACCAAGACCTTCTCGTGGGAACGATCCTTTCTTACCCTTGCTTCATAATAATCATAAGTAGTGAGAAAGTGAATAATAATTTTGAAGTATAGAAAACCACATCACACAACATGATTGAAAAGAAAGGCCGAGTCTTGTATAAGCCCGGTTGGTTTTTGGAATGCAAAAAAAAGTCAGAATATGAAGGTAGAAGATAAAGCCAATGATCTATGATATCTGTTGGGAAAAATCATTACACGTGTACACTTATGCACAAATGATTCATGTGAAGTTCAAGAATGATTCGGGGAATTGGCTATGAAGAATTTAAGTTTCATTTGAGTGTTGGTATACGACTTGAGATGGAGTTGGAGCGGTCTAAAATGTAACAACTAAAGTTCAAGGATAGTAAGATCAACGAAAATGCAGTAAGACAAGTGATGTTGATGCTAAAGCAAATAAGCTGGCCAAGATGCATGAAGAGCCATCAAGGCTGCTGAATGTCATAAATATGGTTTTCCGATTTTCTGAGAATGCATACATCAGTCGTGTAGTCAGGTATAAAGTTTACTTGATAACGTTAACGAGGATATTGAACATGATGGATGTGGAGGTCTATTACCATCCTAGTTAGTGGCACAACAATAAAGCTCATTGACCGACATAATGAAGCTTTATATCAAAGATAAGATAGTGCCAATGACAAATGCATCAAAGAGTTGATACGTTGATGCATGTCTGTGTACTTGAGTATGCCCAACTCAAGGATAATGCAAAGATATGGCATTGGCCAGGATTTGGCCTATGCATTGTTCCAAGTCCTGACCAAATCCTGGACAATCCAACAAGGTTAATAACGCATGTCAAATGCGTTATTGTAGTCAGTTATCAGCCAAGTAAATTAAGTGAATGACACGTGGAGCATTGAGATGCAACAGTTGGGAATGAGTATTGACATGACTTTACTCAATATTAAGCGATAATTCCAACAGAAGTTGATACAGTAATGGCTCCATAATGGCGGTTATAATGCGGTTATGCACATTTGAAGGTTGCACGCATGTGGTTAAATGATGAGACAAGTTGGGACAGTTATAAAGCCATTTATAACTGCAAAGGTTATTTTATAGGTTTCATTTTATTCAATCGAGAAGTTGTTTAACCACCTAGACAGGTGTGGCATCAATTTCGAGTTGGAGAAGGCTGGTCAATTATATACAACTTTAGGCGGTTAAGGAAACTGCTCCTTAGACACTTGGTTGTCCAAGGCTTTTGAAAGTAGTTTGCATAGTTTTTAGTCATTAGAACTGTTGTATAATGTTGCAGAGGCATTGGAAAACATTAGGAAAAAGTCGACTAAGTACTGCTAGCAAAGGCTAGGCATTTGGAGAATTTGGCATCACTTAGAAAACGATGACCTTTGTAGTCCGGTGTTGGACGAGTTTTATAATCTTCCTTTGCTGCAAAAAAAAAGAGAAGAGAATTTTGCATTATATATGTGTGTCTATTGTGTTGTTTGTGAGTTTGATGTATCGCAAGCATCTAATGCAGTGTGGGATGTATTAAGAGATAGAGAAAGGAAAAGATAAAAAAGATATAAAAAAAAAGATTTACGTTGCTAAACGCCTAAAAATTTAGGTATGTGCACACTTCGATGTAAATGTGTAAGGATGAGTACTTTTGGGTGAAGATTATTCACTGAACCATAGTATTGCTGGTCATGGTACAAAGAAAATAAAAGCCGCAAATTGGGTGTGTGTCATTAGGAAATGAAAGAGATTTTAATTCGTAACACTCTGGGAAGAGACTAAAGTCCTAATTAACTGTGTTCCTGTCTCTACATTATTACGTTCTCCTGTGAAGGATAATAGTCCATATTGCTAATATCCTCATAATGAACTTAAAATATAATATGGAAGGGCCCCTCCATTCATTGTCAATTGGTTTTATGTTTGTTGCCCGCAGACTTTCACTTGGCATCAGAGCTAGATCGGTATGAGGAAAGCCCAACGGCTACCCGTATAAAGGTCCACGTGTTAAGAGTCCATAGAGAATGCCCTATACGTGAGGGGGCGTGCGATAATATAGAAGAGTCACTCCATTCATTGCCAATGGATTTTGAGTTAGATGTCCGTAGACTTTCACTTCTCCTTCCCATCTTGGTCTCCTTTTGTCCTATGACTTTTCGTGATTTTGTGCCTCGATACCTTGTTATGAATTTTAACCCGTTTGAGAAATATCCAAAGCAATACGCACCACTTTTTAAGTTAGGTACAAAATGGAATGGTCAAATATAGAGATGGTCGAAACACTTTCTGAAAAGAAAAACGAAAGTCTTATAGTTCCCTATGACAACTATGTTGAAAAGTCTGGAATAGCCATGTTTGGTGCATAGATTGTGCATTCCACATCCAACCGCGGTGCATACGTAACATATAAGAACGATAAACATTCATTCCTAGCTCTTAACTAAGGCATCGCTTTCAAGTTTCATTTCATCTAAGAGTTCTATGGATAATAATAGGTTTGTGCTGGACCACTTTAAACCTTTGATCAAATAAAGTTTGCGCTGAATTGACTAACCTAATTCAGGTCTGAAATAGTAGTGGTCGGTGTAGTCTCCACATTAAAGCCATGTTGCTATCATTGCCAAATGCCAACAACTTTAACCTAGTATGAAATAGTGGAGCAAGAGTCCTTGAAAGTCCAATAATACATTTATGGTGGGTTTGGTTATAGAATTTATAATTATGAGAAATTTATAATTCCATGGATTATATATCCGGGGATTCATGCAAATCTCTTATATGTTCGGTAACTCATTTAAGATATTTAGAATTCTTTCCTTGTTTTTAAAGTCCATGTATTGTTTGACATTACCTTTAAAATCTTAAAATTATATATATAATTTTAAAATTAAAAAAATTGGTTTATAAATTCCTTGATAAATTTTCCAACAAATCTTAGGAGGGAAGGGTAGAACTCCATATAGAGGATTTGCTGGAAAAATGTTTCCCGTAGAAAACGTGATTTCAGGGGATTTAGGCAACCAAACATACCTAGAGAAACGTAATTCTACCAAATCTCCTAGACCATAAATCCTACATTTAAAATTTTGTATCCAAACCCACTTATTACTCTTGAAATTAATGTATCTTATGGAAAATCTGGACATATATTTCACAATTAAGGTTTTCTTTTTTTCTTTTCTTTTTTCTTTTCTTTTTTCGAACAAAAAAAGATAGTTTCATTAAAATGAACTAAAGTCTGGGTAGTTAATCTTGAATAGTTCCATCGATGTGGACAGGACAATTTTGAGTCCATTCCTCGGTTCTCCGTAAGTTTCTTAACTGACCTAGGAACAAACTTACAAATCCAAGTCTCAAAAGTGCTTAAAAGGGTTTTACTAACCAAATTAAACTACTTGTAACAGCTGAAAGCTCACCATAATTGCCATCAAAGCATTCTGGTTATCATCGCCTTCTAAGTGTAAGTGAAAAATTCAATCAACACGACGACTTCCCAATAAATCACCTAACTTAGTACTACTATCTCCTCATAAATTAAGGTGGCATTTGCTGTTTCAATTCCATATTACATAAACAAACTAATACATTAAGATTTTCCATTCAAGAGCCGTTTGAGATTGAGCGTCAAACAATCGGGCAATGTGGTCAAGTTCTCATCAGGCGAAACAAGATATTGAGAGCTCATGACCAACCTCTGCCCCTATTTTAAACTTACCAATGAGCCCAAACAAGTAAAGGATCTAGAACCTGTAGTTTCACTTGGCAATGTACACTCCTTGTGATACTGGATCACGAGGGGTATATCCTTGAGCTAAGGGTTGGCACTTGGAACTTAATACGATGAATCTGATGGCTAGTTTTAACAGACACTTTTTTCTTTCCTTGCGTGAAGTACTTTAAGATTTTTGACTTACTATGTTTCTATATGTCTCAGTTATGCAATAATGGCTATGGTGGTGAGCTGAATTTGTCGAGTAAAGAGAAACTCTTTCTGTTTTCTTACTCCCAGCTTACAGAAAACTACTGGAGTTGTGTTTGTTTGTTTCTTTCTTTTTTTATGTATACGAATAAAAGAACTTGAATTATATAAACAAAAATAAAAAATAAAGCAAATGGTTCAACGCCCTTCGACATCTGTGATGGTTAAGTTGTTTATAGAAAAAGGCTTTGGCGTCTCAGGAAATGACCTTGAAGTAGAAGACACCTCCCTCTCTATGAAAGCCGGTTGCTTTGGAGCCGGAAGATGCGCAATTTCACTTGTAAGCATCGATAGTACAATGGACATAGTTGGTCTGTCCTTCGCAGACTCTTGTACACACAATAGTCCCACATGAATACATCTCAAAATATCTATCTCATATTTATGTTCAGATAGCAATGAAGGATCAACAAGTGTTTGCATCATGTTTTCATTCCACAATTTCCATGCCTGAAACAATATGAAATGTCAATTTTTTACTTGATTAGAAACAATAATAATAAAACTCATATTTGTAATAACTTTCACAACATTGATCTTCGACAATTAACTTTAAGTAATGGTTACCAACTTACATATCCCAAAAGGCTTAATGATAACTCCTGAAGGTGAAAGCTAGTGTTCCTCTTTCCACTCACAATTTCTAGTAGTAACACACCAAAACTGAAAACGTCCGATTTTTCTGAAAATCGACCTTCCATTGCATACTCAGGAGACATATAACCACTGCATTTTATTGAGATGAAACACAATTTTTTAATATAATTCTCGAAATAAAAATGTACCAATGAGAGATACTAGCAACTGCTACTTACTATGTCCCAACAACCCTTCTAGTATCTGCTTGGAGCTCATCGCCTCCAAATATCCTTGCCATCCCAAAGTCTGAAATTTTAGGATTCAGATTTTCATCCAACAAAACGTTACTCGCCTTCAAATCTCTATGAATTACTCTTAATCTAGAGTCTCGGTGAAGGTAAAGGATCCCACGACTTATCCCCTCGATAATTTGGAAACACTTCTCCCAATTTAAGAGTGCCCGCAGGGTTCGATCTGATCCAAGACCATATAAAACAAGTCAACACAAAAGTAGAGCTACTTTAAGGTATGGATCATATTATAGACACTAAGAAGTTTACCAAGCAGATTCTATAGACCCAAATAGTAGAATTCGAGAATATGCAAGCAACATAATTAATCAAGTAAGTGTGTGATAACTCCTACCAAAGAGAAATGCATCCAAGCTTTTGTTGGGCATGTATTCATATACCAAAATCTTCTCTACTCCTTCAATGCAACAGCCCAAAAGTCTAACTAAATTCCTGTGCTGAAGTTTAGAGATCACCACAACTTCATTTTTAAATTCTTCCAAGCCTTGTCCGGAAGTCGTCGAAAGCCTTTTCACAGCTACTTCTTGTCCATCCAGCAACTTAGCCTGAAATTGACCATTAAGTGTAAAGCTATCTAGTTATTACAGCTCGTTTTCTTTCCAAACATGTTGGTAAAAACAATAGTTACCTTATAGACTGAACCAAAACCACCATGCCCAAGTTTAGTGGCTCCGCTAAAACTCTTAGTAGCGATACATAAGGTTTCAAAATTGAACATTTTTAGTTCTGGATTGTCACCAAACATATTTGGGTCTGTTTCTTTATAAGTATCACCAAATAAGGAAAATCCTGTGCCTTTGTTCATTTTTCCTGCTAATTTTACCATTTGTAAGTTGTAATTATGGAATTTGAATACAAATTCAAGTTACTTAGATAAATTCAAATTTCAGTTTTTTTCTGTACCTCTTTTTTTTGCCATCCACCTCCAACAAAAGAATGTGCAAAGACTGATCACAACTAATCCTATAACCATTGAAATTATGATAGCCATCTTGGCACCTTTCTTCTTAGCTGCATTTGAGAATAAATTTCCGTAATGAAATTCACAGTATAAGATACCCAAAACAAATCTAACAACAACAAGCTAGCTTGTACATGTTTCTAGGCAAATTTATATGCCATACATTTTTACACGACCCTGAAATGAATTAAATTTCTAGCTAGATTTCCCTCAAATTGATTGAAAATGTTTGTATCCTTGAACACTTGAGAAGAAACGAGATTGAACTGAGATGATATAAGCAATCACCGGAAACGAATTACTTGAAAAAAGAAAAAGATAGTACAGTGACTTACGGAGCTCTGAACTAGCAACCTTGATATGAAGTTCAACGCCAGCTTCAGAGAAGTTACTGAACTTTTGTGTATCCATCAAATTAGTTGCCCACCACATACATCCAATGTTGCTTTCATAAGAGTAAGCTAAGCAAGAACAGTTGCCTGAACATTTTTGTCCACACTCTTCTGTGCTTTCACCTTGCCACCATTCAGCATGATCAGGTACCTTCATGTTGGCAAGTGTCAGAAAACCGTCTGATTCTTTCTCTCCTTCATAAGTACTACTTACATTGTTTCTCTCAATAGTTCCGTTGTCATTTCTCTGACACTGCAAATCTGTCCTTCTCACACACCCACCTGACCAGTTCCCATTGCTCCATTCCTTGTTCGACTTTGGTTCAAACCCTTTTAAGCAACTACAGATGGGTGAAGCCAATGCATCACAGCTTCCAAAAGGCCCACATTTGCTGTAAATATCACAATCCGCAATTCGTGAGTACCATACATCCGACCATTCTCTGTCATTCTCAATCCAATTTCTTAGCACAAATTTTCCATCAGGTTCTAAAGCAAACCTTGTGATAGACGTATTTTCTACATATCCAAGAGTTAGATAAACTTGTTGACTATCTCTAACAAGATTGAATCCATCAACATAAACATTGTACATCGTTGGGATGCCTATAAAGACTCGATTATTCCACGGACCACTTCGCCAATACAATTTATCATTCGATACGTCCTTGATTATAATCTGAGAAAGTCTTGACGGGTCTAACTCTAATGTGAAGCTTCCTGTAGAAGGATCGGAGCTATTTCTCCAGGAAGTTATCTTTCCTTTTAAACCCGGTTTGACGTTTACACCAAACTTCATCCCTGGAATGAATACATTAGATGGGTGATCGAAACTCTCCCATAATATCCTACCATTGTTGCTACTACTATTTGTCGTTTCTCGTAAAATAAGATTGCCTGTGCCCATTAATTCAGCTTTCGTGCTACCGAACGTGATGTTAGGAACATCGGTAGTCCAAGCAATGTTATTTCGTCCGTCTATAACTACAAGATTTCCGTCATCTGCAATCTTGAAAACACCGGAAGAATCATTGAGCGGTTTGTCTCGGTTAGCTATCCATACAGTTGTAGTAGGTCCCTGAATGTTGAACCATATCCCGATATAGCGATTGAAAGAGTTTTCACCGAGACTAAAGAAGCCTAGATTGAATTTTTCACCCGATGACACTAGTGTTTGGTTGTCTGAAATGTACTGAGAAGTTGTAATGAAATCAATGCCTTGTGCAGCACTATAATAAAGAATTGAGAAGGATAAAGTAAAGAGACAAGGAAGAATATGTTTGATGTTTCTTCTTTCTATGCCCATAACAGCTGTTTCTTTTCTCTGCTTATTATTGGTAATTAAGAACTGTTGTGATTTTCTGATAGAGAAAGAAAGATTAGATTGATTTTTGATGCAAGTTCTTGGTGATTCAGAGCTTCTGTGGTCAAAATGAAGGTTAGGAATAAGTATAAAATTCTAAAGAGAGAAGAGAAGTAGCTTACGCATATGAAGTTTCCTGAGTCTTGACCCTTATAATAATGATTGTACCTTATGCTTATATTGTTGAAAATGATAAGAGTTTGATTTTGATTACTAATATTGCAACGAAGTCAAAGTGATTGAGAATCTGAGATACATTGAGTTATCTTTTTAGTTCATTGATGTATACATTATTATTGGAAAAATCCCGTCAAATATATCATGATTCAACAAATTTTAGAAAACAAAATAAAAAATAAAACGGTTTCATACCTGACAGTGCTGACACCTACGATGGATCAAAATTCTATCAAAAGAAACATACGAGTAGTTTATGTAAGATATTCTAAGTATTTATCTATTCACAAAATCTGGATCGAAGTTACATTAGTGCATCGGAAGAGATGAGGGAAGTAATATTATTGCGTTGCATCTATCCCAATTGGCTGTGAGCTAGCAGTAATTGATTGGTGGTTATACCCAGGGGCGGAGCTAAGATTTTTAGGTTGGGGGTATAAAATTTACGTTGGGATGCACACTTTTTTTAGGGGTGTAAAGAAGTAAAATTAGACTTATAAAAAGATTTAAACTTATAATTGGGCTAAAATTAGGTTTTGGAGCTAGCTGGGCTAGGGGTGCAAGTGCACACCCTTGCACTGGGCTGACTCCGCCCTTGGTTGTACCCCTTAATCTTTATATTCTCGTAATGGATAAGGATTGGAGAATTCTAAGAGGGGTCCTCTTCTCATCGTACCTTGCCATTCGTATCCCATGTACGACAGATTTCGAAAGAAAAGGCTTCATTCTCAATTGCTTTTGCTTGTTTAAATACTTCTGTAGCTTGCTTATCAATCTTCCTGGTCATGTAACATACTAAACTATTAGTTTATTACAAATCATGATCTTAATCTTTGACAAGATTCTATAATATTGTGTTGGTTCCATGTATGCATATAGATAGAAATTTCCAACAGTGGTATCCAGAGCTAGGTTGTACCCTAGATTAAGAATCTGATTTCGTGTTTGTGTGCACGAGTTCTTCTTGAATCAGTGAAATATGTTTGCTTATGCTTGTCGAGATTACAATTGTATGTGTATATATATGCAGATCAACTACTTGACAGAATGTTGAAAGATTTTTCATGAAAAATATGTCTTATTTGTGAATTGGTTATAAGCTTGGGATATATTTTTCTATGGTCAGACAAATGATTCAATTATACTGAATGTTCATGATAAAGATATAACTCAATGGCATTGAAAGGTCTTTCTATTTTGGGTTATGGAGGACCACTAAAGTGATCATTCAACAATACATAATTTAACGAGTTCTAAGTATTTCCCAAAGACGACTGACCTGCAAATACATTATGTTTTTGTTGATTTTGGTTTGTGACCATTAAGATCACAAGTTATACCTATGAGCAATGAATAATACTGCCCAAAGGTATGTAGTGGTTTTATATTCGAACTGGGTAGGATGGAATACTTATAGGTCTTGATTAGAGATAAATAACCCTTACCTAAAGGCAATGAAGTGTTTGTATCGACGAAAATTCTGATATATTAGTTTTTTCTGTGATATTCATCGTATAAAGGGAGGTAAAATGTATGTCGTTTTGTACTGCCCAAAGGTGTATATCGATAATGTTTCATTGACCCGTAGAGTGGAAAGCTTCCAAAATTATAGAAATACACTCTAAAGTATTTCAGCTAGACCCTAAGACTAATTTACATGATTTGCAAAAAAAATGCGTTTTGTTGATAAATATAATATTTTAACCCATTACTATAATGGTGAACTGTTAACAGTTATGGATGGTGGTATTGTTCAACGACGTTTGAATGGAAGTGAACCACTAAGTGGTTCAAGTACAGGAAATGGAAGTCGCATCATGAAATTGTCTTGGGATGTATGGAGTATGACATCACGCTTACTGATGAAATGCCTGCGATTCCCCAACCAACTGTAACTAAATTTGTTAAGACAGAGTATCTCAAATGGTTGAAAGGTAACAAGAAGGAAATGATGATCATTAAGTCATCAATAGGAAATGATATTCGAGGTCGGATTCCAACTAAGAATACTGCAAAAGTGTTAATGAAAAACATAGAGGATCAATTTACAGGGTCCAAGAAGGCACTTCAGTTTTCCTATTTAACCCAGCTCATTTCGCTCAAGTACGACGGACATGAAGATGTTCACGAGCACATCCTCAAGTATCCACAGCTTATTATTTCTCTCAAGGAGGAAATGGATTTAGGTACTGATTTTCTTGTTCATTTAAATGTTGCGTCTCTTCCTCGTTCCTTTGAAACTTTTAAAGTGAACTATAATGCTCAAGAAAAAATGTGGATTGTAAATGAGTTGATTGCTTATTTTGTGATGGAAGAAGAACGACAAAAAAAAGGAAAGGTTGAATCTGTATATTTATCATGGAGCAAATAATAAAATATTCAAGAAGAAAGTTTTTAAAAAGAGCTTTAATAAGAAGAATGGTTCAGATCTAGTTGTTACTGACAAGAATAATGGATCTGACCAAATTATTAGTTCTGTTAGACATCCTAAAGAAGACAATCCAAAACCATCCGAGGAGATTGAGTGTTTTCTTTGTCAAAACAAAAGACATATGAAGAAGAGTTGTTATAATTATAAGGAATGGTTAAAGAAGATATGAATTAGTAATCTATCCTTTGTTTGTTTTGAAACAAATTTATTAGATACTCCTAGTAATACTTGGTGGTTTGACTCTGGTTCCTCTGTGCATATTTCACAATTTTTTGCAGGGGTTCATAAGTCGGCGAAAAGCAAGGAATGATGAGAAATTTTTTCTTGCAAATAAGGAGCCGACTAAAGTCGAAGGAGTTGGAACTTTTAGGCTGGTTTTGGATGGAGGTTTTGCATAGATTTGGAAGATACTTTCTTTGTTCCTAGTATTAGTCTCAATTCAATTTCCATTTCTAGAATGGATTCTTCTGGTTAAGGTTTTATGCTTGAAGGAGGTAGACTCTCACTTAGATTTAATATGCAGAATGTCGGATTGGGTATTTTAATTGATGACATATATAAATTATCTTTGGATATTTGTTATGCTTCATTATTATTGTGCATGTCAGTTGATTCTTAGCTACTTTTTTTTTTTGGAATTAAAAGATCTATTCTTAAAGAAATTTCGTTGATGTTATAACACACACAACTAGGAAATGTATCTAAAGAACGTTTAAAGAAACTAGTCATAGATGGAATACTGGAATCATTTTAGATTTCAACGATTTAATACTTATGTATATTGTATTAAAGGTAAGTTGACTAAAACTAGGAAACTGAGTGATACTCGTAGTTTAAGTCTTTTAGAACTGATCCACACGGACATATATGGACCTTTTTCTACTCCTTCTTGTGGTGGTTAACGTTATTTTATTTTCTTCATCGATGATTTTTCAAGGTATACTTATGTGTACCTTATTCATCATAAATCTGAAGTTATATATATGTTTAAGATTTATCATTTGGAAGTTGAAAAACAATTGAACAAGAGGAATAAGATTGTCTGTTCTGATCGAGGGAGGAAAGTACTG
Organism: Papaver californicum; assembly: GCA_023531435.1. Classification (NCBI taxonomy): domain Eukaryota; kingdom Viridiplantae; phylum Streptophyta; class Magnoliopsida; order Ranunculales; family Papaveraceae; genus Papaver; species Papaver californicum. Next base: position 6,988,611 of record JAJJMC010027962.1, on the reverse strand, counting down.
CGGTGGAGCAGATAAAGACGGTGTAGATCATGGAAATTTTGTTAAGTATCTTCAAAAAATGGCGTAATTCCGCAATACACAACCGGGTACTCCCTAGAAGAACATTGTAGATGAAAGACGCAATCAGACCTATAAAAATATGGTTCAGTATGGTATATCATTCTGATTTTCCCAAAAAATCTTTAGGGAGAAGCTTTAAAAATAGCAGTTTACTTATATATCAGACACCAAGTAAAGTGGAGCCAAAAACCCCTTTTGAGCTTTAAGAAGAAATCCTAGCTTGCATCATCTTCATGTATTGGGTTGTCCGCCAGAAGCGAGACTCTATAATATAGACATTAGAAGTTAGATCCTATAACAGTAACGTGTCGTTTTATAGGATACCCGAAAAGATCTAAAGGTTATCGCTTTTACTTCCCGACTAGATCTACTCAAATTATAGAGCCAAATGATGTTAGGTTTCTGGAATTTGATGGTGGGAGTTTAGACCATCCAGAAGTGGTGTTTGAATAAGTTATAGATGATCTACCACCATTTGTGATTTCAATTTATTTACATGTTTCCAAATTTTAGAAGTTTTCTTACCTACACCCAATATATTGGTTGAACCAACTGTTCCTTAAAACATTGAAGTTATTGACCTATAACTCCTCAAAGCAGTTGATCCCTTGTACCTATTCAAGATAACATTCATTCTACTGAAACTGCAACTCCTAGAAGATCAAGTAGGACAAGGAAACTCGTAATTCCTAACATTTATCAAACTTATCTAACCAAAGGTGATATTCAAGAAACATAGTATCCAGTGAATTACTCTGACGCAATGAGTAGTAATAAGTCCAAAGAATGGGTAGAGGCTACGAAACAGAAACTGAAATTGATGGATAAAATGCAGTTTGGGAACATGTTCTGCTACCAGCAGGAGTAAACGTCATTGGATGTAAATAGGTATTCAATACGAAGAGAGATTCAAGGGGGAAGGTGAAAGATATAAGGCACGGCTAGTCACGAAAGGATATACTCAGAAATCTGGAATTGATTATACAAATATTTTCTCTCTCGTTTTAAAGAAAGATTCTTTTAGAATTGTGTTGGCTTTGGTAGCATATTTTGACATGGAACTCCATCAAATGGATGTCAAAACAGCATTCTTAAAAACAGCATTCTTAAATAGGGACCTGCAAGAAGGTATCTACATAGAGCAACCTGATGGATTTAAGAAAAATGGAAAAAAACGATTAGTTTGTAAATCGAAGAAGTCCATTTATGGGTTGAAACAAGCTTCGCGGCAATGGTACTTGAAGTTTGATCAGGATATTGTTGGTTTTGGTTTTAAAGAAACCCTCATGGACAAATGTCTATACTACAAGATAAGTGGGAGCTGCATCATCTTTTTAATATTATACATGGATGATATATTATTATCTTGCAATAATATTCATTTTCTTCTTGATATTAAGTGTTTTCTGTCAAATACCTTTAGTATGAAGAATATGGGAGACACATCGTATGTTTTGGAAATTAAAATTCCAAGAGACCGGAAGGCTGGAGTACTTGGTTTAATTCAGGATGCTTATATTGATAAGGTTCTTAAGAGGTTTAACATGGAAGATTATGCGCTAAGAGATGCACCAGCAGTAAAAGGAGATGTATTCAGCAAAGACCAATGCCCACAAAATAAAACTGAGAAAAGACAGGTGAATTCTCTTGAGTATGTATCAGCAGTTGGGTGTTTAATTTACTTGATGATATGTTTTAGACCCTATATTATTTATATAGTCGGAATGCTTGGTAGATACCAACAGAATACGAGTATTGCTCATTGGAGGGATGTTAAGAAAGTTCTGAGGTATCTACAGAAAAAGAATTAAAAGGCTATAAGCTTGTGTATAAAAGGTCAAAACTTTTAGAAATTAATGGATTTTCATATTTTGCTAGATGTCGAGATAGTTTCAAATCTACGTCGGGGTACATCATTATACTTGTCGGAGGTGTTGTTCATGGAGGAGTGCTAAACAATCGTTTTAAACATCCTCCACAATGGAAGCAGAATATATGGCGTGTTTTGAGGCTACTCAACATGCGATTTGGTTGAAGAATTTCATTACTGAATTATCAGTTGTGGATTCTATAAACCAGCCAATCAAAATATTTTGTGTCAATCAGGTTGTCATAAACTATGTGAAAAACGGTGATATGTCTAGAGAAAACAAGTATATCATGGTCAAGTTTCTATCTGTTTGAGAAAAGTTCAAAATGGGACTAATTGTAGTTTCCCGTCTCTTGACTCATTACATGATTGCTGATCGTTTAACTAAAGGACTTCCTCCTCGTATTTCCAAAGACCATGTGTCCCGTATGGGAATTCTCGAATCATTTGATGTTATTTTTTAGTGGGAGTTAGATTCTCTTATTTAATTTCAGTAAGTGGTAGTTGATTAACTTTTGTCATTTCAGTTCTAAGTTTATATCTGTTTTAAAATGGGAGTTAGCTTCCATTCCATTGTTTTCACTTAAAACTCATGAAATAGCCTTGTTTTGGTTTCAGTAATATTTTTGGTGGTTTCTTTTGAAACTAATAAGTGGTTTTTTTTGTTTAATAAATTATGAAAGTGGCTTCATTTGCATTATCTCATATGTTATAGTTGAATCCAGTAAGTGAATCTTGTTTGATTTAAGACACTTCTCTTTGATGCGGCATACATGTTATGAGTATGAACATACAGTTTCCTAAGGAAGCTTTCACAAGATCTGACTATGCTTGGGTTAAACATGGGTAGCACCATGTCAACAAGCCTTTTTCTTTGATTTTTGGTAACATATTATTACAAGCAGTAGCAATTATCTATCAATATGACATGCACTTTATTTGTATGAAGCATGGACACTATGGATAACACATAAAGGATTTCAGTAAAATTGTGTTATACATCTACACCATACTAATAGCCAATATAAAGTATAAGGATGACTTACAGATTCTAGGAATGCTACACTTGAGATCATATACTGACCTTGCATCATATTGAATGTTTGTATCTTCATTGTCCAATTTGGTGGTGCTAATTTGTTTAAGTAAAGGTTAAGAAAAGTTATATCTCTGTAAGTATTAATGTGACTGTTTTTCTTTCAAATGGAAGGGTGGCCATCCAATTTTCTAAAAAGTTGGTCCAGTACTAAACTTTTTATATATATATATAACTGAATTGTGATATTTAGAGTTGACCAAGTGGGAGAAAATTTATATATAAGATATTCCATAAGTGTTGCGATCTAATCTAAACATATATATTTGTAAAATGTGGATCAAAGTAATGTTAGTATATCATAAGATAAAAGGGAACCAATACTATCACATTGCATCTATCCCAACTGGATGTGAGCTAGCAATACTTGATTGGTGGTTGTACCCCAAAATATATATTCTCGTAACGGGTAAGGATTAGAGAATTCTATATAAGAGGGGAGCCCCTCTTCTCATCGTACCTTTCCATTTGTATCACATATACGACAGATTTCAAAGAGAAGAGAAGGATATATTCTCAACTGCTTTTGCTAGTTCTTATACTTCTGCAACTTGCTTATCAATCTTCCTGGTCAGGTAACAAACTAAACTATTAGCTTTTTCAAATCATGATCTTAATCTACGGAAAGATTCTATAATATTATGTTGATTCCCTGTATATATGTAGGTAAAAATTTTCAACAGTTTATTGGCACACAAATGCATGTAGCAGTTACATAGTTTACGAAAGATGTTCTTTTGTTTTCATCTAGAGATAAACTTGAATTAGAAGGAACCATCTCACTTGGTAAATATAGGTCCCATAGGATAGTAAGAGTTATTATAACGATGGCCTCAAAGCCAGAAATGTGACTATGGGAAAGCAAAAAATTTCTAGGGGAGCAAGTATGCATAAATAGACTTAAAAGTCCAATTTTCTTAAAAATTTTAGGCCCCATGTTCTCAAATGGCTTTGCCCTTGGCGATATCACTTATTATAATAGAAAGTATCTTCGACAGAGTTAGTATATTCTTTGCAAATTCTTGTACGCACAATAACCTCACATGAATGCATCTAAGTATTTCTTCCTCGTATACGGGCACTAACATTAAAGTTGGGTCAATCAACGTGTCCTGTTTTTGTTCCATATTTTCCACATATGTAATAAAAGTACATATCTAATTTTTAAAATAAAAAAATCCATATCAACCATCTTAAAAGTTAAAAATGCGCCGAATGTTTATCAAAGACATGCTTATCGATAATATCCAAAAATAAATATTACTTACACATCTCAAAGTCTTAAAGATAGCTCCTCGTGATAAAATCTAGTGTTTCTCTTTCCCATCACAATCTCTAGAAGCAAAACCCCAAATTATAAAAATCGGATTTTCTACCCTAAAGAGGCAACTTAATCAACAGGAGTACTATGGCGACATATAACCACTTCATTTAAAAACATTCATTTTTTAAGTTTCTATGAGTATATGTTGACATAGAAAGCTAAAACATTATTGTTGTTTAAAAATCTGCAATTTGAAATTTTAGTGCACCGATGAGAACTATAAAACTATATTTAAAGATGGAGAGTTAATCACCTGATAGAATCAAAAAGTACTATGTCCCAACAACCCTTCTGGTATTTTTGAAAAGTTCATCGTCTTCGAATATCTACGTGGCGGATGTCAAATCAATCAAAATATTTTTTACATTTTATACAATAACGATAGAGTAGCAAGTAAAGATTCGTTCCTATAGGAGCAAGGATTTGATATTTGATGTCGAAATCTTAAATCAAATAGAGATTTTATTGAATTATTAAACTAATTAAATATATATATATCTACGGGCAAGATGAAAGTTGGAAAATACTAGTTAAGGGTTTCATCTTCAATCACAAACATGTACTTGAATTAATAATTAGAATTGATATTTAATTTTTCAATATCAAAAGCCCTAAAATACTTCATCGTGAATATATTCCTTTAATTTCCTAAAATCATCAAATACCCATAACGACATAAATATGAATTTACCTAGAGAATAACCTAACTGTACATGGTGGATTTTTGACAAGGACTAGAATTGTAAAATCGCCCTCTGCCTAGCAGCAGAAACACAGAAATATTCGTGCATATTTTTGATTTTCTATCGAAACACGAAACATTGTATTTCTACTTATATTTCGCAAGAGAATTAAGAATACAATTTTTACAAATAACTACAGACGTTCTATATTGATCTCGTAGTCTCTTTAATATTTACAATATTTGTGCCATATTGAACCAGTCTCAAGTTGCATAATTTCCAGAGCTAAATTCATTGAACTTGTCTCGAATGCACATCAATGTTTAAATAACATCTATCTATTCTTGGAATAGCTAGTGCCTGATCTTCGAAAATGCATTCTAGCTCAATACATGTTTGTAAAGAATACATCACAATTTGATATCATGTCCTCCAAAAATACATGTTACTCTAGCATCATTATTTAAGGACGCGTCACTACTTATGAATCGTCCCTATTGGATGTTCCACAACCTTAGGACTGTCCCTGAGGACGCGTTACTAGGCTACATCGTCCCTCGGGGACGCATCACTGTTATCTGACGCTGGGCCAGCACCAGCCCCTTTCGCTCAAGACGTGTCCCTAGGGACGCGTCACTGCCTTTGGCGCTAGCCTAGTGCCATCGCCATCCTTTGTGCTAGCTCCAAATTATAAGTGCATATTTTACATAATTTGAAAATCAATTTCTTACACTTTTCTTTGTTATTTCTTTTGTATTTTACGTTTGTTCTGAGTTTTATAGGTATTTTGGAGTCACATGAAGTAAAAGACCATAATTAAAGGCTCAATGTATCCTTAGAAACTTTGAATGTTGGCGGAATCAAAAGATAAAAGCACAATTATGTTTACAACAAGAAATTACTATGGGGCAGCCTGGTTTGTAAAGGGATTCAAAGAACAAATATGGACAACCTTTCGATTTAAGAAATGGCTACTTAATGCAGCTGTATTTAGCGCCTAGTCTTCTTCTGGGGGCCATCTTCTCAAGCATTATAACCTAAAATCAGAACCTGACAAATTTCTACTTCGTCTAAGAATGGGTTTGAGAGTGGTGTGAGAAGAAGGAATTATTGATATATAAGATAATAATGAAAGAGAATGAGTTGCAATAAGGGGATCTGAGTCTGTGTTACAAATGGGTTTCGATGGCTGTGCTTGAATAAGTGGTGGCTCGAGATTTCATAGCAACAGTAAAGAGAAGAGTTGAATTGGTTTTAGGGAATGGAGCTGTTGGCAGCGAGAGAAGAAAATTGGGTTACTGCTGGTGAGTTGAGCTCGAGAAACAGAAACTACGGAGAAAGAGATGAGCCTGAGAAAATATGAATTGATGGGTTAGGTAATCTGTGAGATGGCAGTGAGCAAGGAATATAAGTGAACAACGAGGAGAATAGAGAAGACAGTGGAGTTTGCTGGCAGAAAGAATAAGGAGAGTTGAAGACGAGTTCGCTATAGAATTTCAGTGAGACAGGGAAGAAAAGAGCTAGTCGCTGCCGGAGAAAACAGGTGATAGTGGCCGGAAAGTTGGATTGAAATTCTTGTTGCCGTGAACTGAATTTGGTGCCTTAAATTGAAGAAAGTGAACGCGATATTGATTATTGATGTGAACTGATATGCAGGGAAGGAGAATTGGGTAATTGACATAACTAAAAGTTTATGTCTGAGTTACCATCCTAAATGCACGGGAGATGTTTGATTAAATGTCCCAGTTAAATTAACCGTGAAATAAAGAAGAATTTGAAGTTTCCTTGTCCACAAGACTGACAGGAATAATAACTCTGTGGGCTTTGTTCAAGTCAAATTTGGGCCATGATTTTTGGGCGTTACCAATTTTTAGAAATCAAAAGAGTTAGGGTTTTATTGAAAAGGGAGTTCTATTTTAAGAAGGATTCTACAAGGAAGAAAGTTATATAAGAGCAATTTCAATAAGAGGGAGACATATCTAGGTTTTTACCTAGTTCTCTTCTCATCTCTTCTGTTTATTTACTTTATAGGTTCGCGTGGGAAAAATTTCTCACATCTAGGGTCTGCAATTACTTTTCTTCTTTAATTCAATTGTATAAACTTCAAATATTATGAGTAGCTAGTTTTCTTATTATTGGTTAGGGAATAGTTGGATTTTACAATACATGATTATATGAATAATAAATTAGTTTTCTCTCATATTTATTGTTCATGATTCACCATAAACATCGTCATGTATGACTTGATTATTTGTTTAATCAAGTTGCAAATTGGTTGAATTTCACATTAATATATATAGCTAATTTAGGGATTATTATACGCAAAAGTGATACTCTTTGAATATAAGTAGCATAATTGTAGTTATTGTTTGTACTGATATATCCTAGTAATCACAAGTGAATCATGACCTTTGTTAAATTGAATTAGTGCGTTTTCCACGTTCATTTGTATTGATTAGCCTAATTTTATAAATCTTAATGTTCCTCGGGAATTAAACTTGATTAGTGCTTTTACACGTTAGGTTGTTCTCTTGGTATAATTTATACTCGCATCTTTTAATGTGTCTGTTGATGCCTTGAGGAAATTTGCGGGATATTTTTGCGATCAAGGTATTCTAGGGATTTTGATAAAATGAGATTAAACATCTTCTAATTATTAGTACAAAAGCATGTTTTGTGAATGAAAACGAAACCTTGACCAATATTCTCAACTCTTTGATAATTTTCTACAATTTCTTAGCTTTCTTAATTAGTTTAATTACTTTCGTTGAATCTGAAAAATACCCTCTTTTACATAAGATTTTGAAACCATATAACAACCAAGACCTCCCTGTGGGAACGATCATTTCTTACCATTGCCTCGTATAAATCTTAAGTAGTGAAAAAGTAATAAATAATTTTGACGTGTTGCGACACACATCACCAAACTTATTTGGCGTTGGCCTAGTGCCAGCACTAGCCCTAACACGGCGCTAGCTTTGTGCTAGTGTCGGCCCATTGCGTCCCTGAGGATGCGTTCTTCTCGTTATTCCTCAGGAACGCGTCACTAGTTATGGCACTGTCCTAATGCCAGCGCCAACCCCATATAGTTCTTCAGCAAGCCCTTTTGCCTGGTACTTAAGTGCGCCACGCTTGGGGACTTTCACGTAATCATAGCTTCGAACATTCCCAAATTTATGCCATGTTACTTCTAAGCTAGTACATGGCTATTAAGCTTACTATTTTACTAGACAAACCACTTGTTAGTCTATTTAAACAACTTAGTGAACTGAGCAACTTGCCTCACTAATTTAACAAGTTGTCGACTTGACATAATCAAAGTAGCAGTAGTTCATGAACTCATTATTTTGTACGAGATATCAAATACAACACATGGGGGGATTCTCATTGAGGTATTGGTCTGGTGGTCCACGACATCATGCGTTGTGGCAAAATATCCACAAACAAGAAGGTAATAAGTAGTGGAACGGTCAAAGAACAGTTGAGGGGACGAGGAGTAGTGGTCATACAGTCCTCCTTACTTATCGGACATAACCCCACTACAATCTCCAAGACCGTCACTTCTCCGTCTCTTCATAACTTCCACCACTTACGAGAAATCAGTGTGTTTCCTATAAAACTTTAAATAAATGGCCTTATCTATTCAAAAAAAGGGAGAACAAATATTTACCCACACAGTGAATTCTCAACCTTCTTTGCTTCCCTCCCCTAAGATCAACCCATTATCTTCACCTTTGTGAACGAAGCAGGACATGAACGACCATTTCTTGGTTTAGGCTCGTCATGTTCGTTTTTGATCTCTCGGACCTACTAAAAGTACTCTTTTGCAATGTATTTGTTTTCACCCTAAAAAAATTTACGACCACATCGGGAGATCAACCTCTCGATTAGAAAATCCAATTTTCGATCATCTATAATGGTGGATCTTAGGTCAGGAGCAGTTACTACTCCTAATTCCAACTTTAGTAATGTTGGTGGCGGCGGCTCTGAGACTACTCCTACCGCTACCAACCTTTTCACACCAATATTGTTACTGACGCCACCACCACACCTTTTCCGGTGATACGACTGATGAAAATACCAAGAGCACCCAAACGCCCCTTAATATTGTTGATCTGATACATAGACAGGAGGTTCTAGTCAGAACACAAGAAGACATGGCTACCACTCAAAAATAGGTACTCACTTGTCTCAAGACCCTAATGGAGTAGCTCTCTCCAGATCAACGCCGTCGCTTGACGAAGCAAGACAGAACTAACCTCGCAACAACCACTGATCCTGGGACGTCAATGAATCCAAGGGATGATGACGTTTATGTCATCACTGATCGTCCAGCATCGAAGAACCAATAATCAAATATTGTCACCCGCGGGGATCTGGAAAGACTCCTGCAAAATCATGGTAAGGAAGACTCATTGATAGGGTCCTGGAAAATCTCTATATAATAACTGCAATCGTACAACGTCTACAATGTAAACAACGACAAGTACGGGTCGAACACACATGAACCGGGGACAATACTGCAACCAATATCTCTAATGAACTAACCAGAAATTATGTTTTTGAATTTTTACAAGTACAAATAAAATAAACAAATTAAACTATACTAATAAAATAAATCTAATGAGAGAGTTGGTAACAATAGTTTATTGCATCCACCATTATTTATATTCAATTACTGAAAAGAAACATAATCCTGAATATTTATCTATTGTTCGTTCTATCGAGATCACTTAATATATGTATAGAGTCGCAAATATCACTATTATACCATAAGCATGGCATATTAAAAGACTAAACCCAAGCATGCACCATCAAATTGCATTAGTAAGAAAATTATACGGAACTAAATATATGCTCACAAATAATATTCGACTATTTTAAGTATACTCCATTAAAGGAATTAACCCAAGCATGGAATATCAGACAATAAGACAAATATATTAGCAAAACTATCAAAGATGCGCATAAGTTACTGTATCGTACAGTACCGGTGAAGCAACAACTAATTTTTCGATTAATCAATAAACAATTCAAGAGTTAATCTATTCAAAATATAATAATTTGATAATAAATAATTTAATTCAAATAACATAATACTCGGAGTGGTTTCAACAGAAAAATCCTAACTATAAAGCTTAGTAAGACATATATTAAAATAAATTGTAAAAAATAGAAAGATTACACTAGACTGCCTTCTCCGATTGTTTCACTCTTTTCTTTACTGATAACCTCACGTCCGTGTGCTCTTCAGAAGCTCCACTTCACTTTTCAGCCGCCAACCCTATGCCTGACCTCTTCTCTGCGTTCAATCCCCCTTCTCTTTGTTCTTTTTTTTTCTTTTTTTATATTCTTTGACTCACGCCACATCAACTTGACTAACCAGAAACTCCAAGAGAACGTCCCACTTTCCTTCTTGCTTACGTCACAATCACCAAAGAGACACCCTTTATTTATTGTTCATGTCTAGCACCTTTTGCTTCCTCACACGATTTTGATGCTTGTATCACTTTTGATTTCCGCATTTCCTGTCTGTCTGACCACCAAAAGAAAAGCTCTATCCACATCCGTGCCTGACCAGGAACTGAAGGCAAAGTCCCCTCTTTTTTCCGTCGGACTCTGTCTTTGAAACCACATCTTTTCTGACTGGGAATGAGCAGCTTAGATGCATGGGAAAAACAAGGAAACCCACGATTAATTACGCCTGCATCTTTGGTGCTGTCAATAGCAATATTATCTAATTTTAGCTCTTATTTGGCCAATTTTATTTGTAACATCGGTTTTAAGTATGATACCTATAAAAGCATGAAAATAATAACATTAAGTCAATTATAAATACTAGTAAATATTTATCATGACCGGCCTGCTTACCTGTCTGAGGTCTAGAGGATCCCACTATCAAGGGGATACTCCTCTCCTACTTTTTCATTGTACGACGGAACTAGGAATGCCCGTGAATATGTCTCTCGATTCTTAGAATCGCTCGGAGAATATGAATATAATCATGTGCTACGTCTCACGTAATTTTCAAAACCCCTCATTGTTAGGGCCTACATATGGTACAACAACATCTCTGGCTGGGGAAATATGGTTAACACTTTCTACAAAAAGTACTTTTTCGTCTCCGAGCAAATCACCATGTTATACCTGAGAAGGAGTTCCAAAGGAATAATGAACATCCCAACCAGTACGTGAAAAGAGAACAATACCAGCAGGAGAAGAAAGTCGTGGAGATATCTGTGGGAGCCGACAACTGATCAACAAACAGTATACCATTCAACCATCGATAAGTGTTGTTAACAATGAAGAGGCCAAAAAAAAAAAACTTCATCTCAACAAGAGCTATAAACTAAACGCTTTCTGATGAGTGTCTAATTTATCCATTTTTATCCCTTAAATTATATTTGCCTTATGATAATGTTGTCATTTTTATGTTTTATAGGTGATAAATATGGAATGTGAAATAAAGTGAAACATGGTAAAAAAGAGTTAAAGAGGTCCGTGCCAGTATAAGTGGGTTGAGCTGGCTTGACCGGGAATAGAAGAGACTGGACGTCAGATAGAAAAAGGTGTGTCTCGGTCTGGTAGCTTTAGAAAGCGGAAAGATTTCGGTCTAAGGTTAATACCTGACAGAAAAACAGTTTAGGAAGTGGCTGGTTGGACGTGTACAGAGAGAGAGAAAATGAATATAAGAAAAGAGTAATGCAGACTCAGTTTGGTTGTTGGGAGAAGTCAAGAGAGAAGAGAGTTAGGAGGTGGCGTGATTAAAAAAGAAAAGAGAGGTTATGACGCTGACGAATTGTGGAGGTAGGACCGAGCACATGGGGGTATATAGAGAGAAGGTGGACTTCTTTAGTTGGTGGGAGGATAAAACGAGAAAGAAAAGCAAAAGTGAGAGGGCGTTCTGTCTTGGGTTCTGTTCTTGGGTTGGCGGCTGTGAGTGGTGAGGAACAGACGAAAAGAGGCTGAGAAGGTGGATTTACGGTTGTAGACAAATACAGAAGATGCTGGTGCACAAAAGATTAAAAACCAAGAAAAGAAGGGTTTAATTTTTATCTTTACTTTTGTTAAAAAATTTTAACGGGTATTAAGAAATTCATAGCCATATTTAAATTATATAGTTAGAATTTTATTTTGAAACCATTTGATGTACATGTTAATTGACTAGTAATTTAGTAAAAGATTATTCCATAATTTTATTTATTAATTTATTGATGAAATTAGTTGTTATTTTATCGGTTTTGTACGATATAGTAACCTATGCATATAATTGTTAGTATTTCAAGTATATTTGATTTATTGTCTGATATTTTATGTTTGGGTTAATTCCTTTGATGGAGTATGCTTAGAATAATTAGGTATTATTTGTGAACCTATATTTAGTTTCATATAATTTTCTCGTTGATACAATTTGATGGTACATGCTTGGATTTAATCTTTTGATATGCTATGATTAGGGTATACCAGTGATATTTACGACTCTAATACATATAATATGTGATGTAGATAAACATTTAGGAATTATGTTTATTTTCAGTAATTAAATTGAAATAGTGGTGGATACTATAAACCTTGATTACCGACTCTCTCATTGCATTTACTTTATTAGTTTAGTTTTATTTATTTATTTCATCTGCATTCTTAAAAGAAAATTCAAAAATATAATGTTTGATTAGTTTATTAGAGATATTGATTACAGTCTTTTTATGCTCCATGTGGGTTCGACCCATATTTGCCTTTTCTACATTGTAGATGTCGTGCGATCGCGTTATTATATAAATAGTTTTTTCAGATCCTATCACCTCTCTTTAGCTCCAGCCACGATCCCAACGAATAACCCGGTCCTAAGGCGTGTCTAAAGCACTGCGACAAAAACAACAACTACAACAACAACAAGAACGAGATATAAAATCAGGCCTATCTTGTCCAGATTTTCCATTTTCCATGAAAAAAGGCCTTGAATTACTTGAAGCGTGGGTACAAGAGGGGTTCAACAAGATTCCACATGTGCGACGCCCACCGACTTCCTAGGAAATGACGGATCCAAAATATCGTAGGTTACATCGGTTCGTCAATCACCCCGCCAGTGAAACCAATGGTCTGAGATATATCTTCAAAGAAAACATAGATCCAGGTGAGTTGCGACTGGAGACTGAGGGTATTCACAAGAATCCTCTTCCTGTTAGAAGCTTCACCCACTTTGGAGAGTCGATCAACCGAACAATTCAATGAAATGCATGTGTGAGCTTCTCCACTTCTCAAAGAATCGTTGTAAGGATATTTTTACTGCTCTTAATCGATTCTTATATGGCAAAAGCTTGCCACCTTTTACTGAAGATACTCGTGTTCAAGTCAAGTCTCCTTTAGAGGACATGGTCGACAAGAAAAATGAAAGGCATGACCGAGGACTCCTCACTACTGCACGTCTCAAAGATGTTGAATTTAGAAAAGATTGGTCGATGCTGGCATGGATGTTAATGTTATCAATGTCGAAACCCTCAACGCTACAGGAATTACTGGACAAGAAGCTAAACGCTCGCCAACAACAGTTAGATACCTTGAAAGAATGACCATAAATGTTTACGGGCACATCACGCTTACACTAGCAGCAGGAGTTACCCAAACAAACACTAAATTTTATATCATCAAAGAAAATCTCAGTTATGATATTATCCTGGGACGTGCATGCCTTCAACAATCACCAACTCGCCTGACATTCCCCTATCTATTCCATCTCGAGTAGAAGGCCCTCCTCCTAAAGACGGGGACATCGTTGATGAGGACTACCCCCTTTATCGGAGGAATATCAACTGCTCAAAGGCATGGAAGGGAATCAAATATCAACAGAGAGTGTATCATCTTATGTCAATAGGTACCGTACTCAAGTAGATCTTCCTCAATCTGTTTCCTTATCTTTGAGTCACCCTCATTCATCGCAAGACTGGGGACTGGACCTTGCTGGAAAAATCAATTGTGCTTTAGCCCGTTGTTACGAATGGATTGCTACTCTATCTCAGTACTTGTACTGATGGGTAGAACCCATTTCCACATTTTATGAACCACTAGAGTTTTCAAAGGTATTTTATCTCATATATAATCACAGAGATACTAAAGAAGAGGTTCGGCCATACAAACAGAAGATTTACAGGGCCAGAGCAATCAAACCAAAAACTTTCCGGGTAGGAGATTTGGTCCTTAAAGTATCAAGACGCAGTCTCTCCTCCAACGAGGAAGGACTGTATCAAATTTATGGGTCACCGTCGGTGACTACTACAAGTTGATCACTACAAAAGATGAGCCGGTCGCGGCAGTTATTCACAAAAAATTACTCAAAGCTTTTAATACCTGAACGCTCTGTTATCATCTTTGTTTCTCTATTTTTATGTAGTATTTATGATTCCTTCAAAATTCCTACAAGTATCATTATAGGCATCCTTTGGATTTTAATTTAATTAATTGAGTAAAAATATCATTATTTTAGGAAAAGGTCTTTGTGAATCGCCTACCAAAAAATATCTCATAAAAAAAAAGAACAAAAAATCTTTTGAAATACACAAAGATTCAAACTCAAATAAAGCCTCTGAAATCTAGATCAATCCTCTCAGAAACATACCCCCCCACCTTAAACCTCAAACCTCCTTCAACATTGTCTCTGAGATTTTACGGTTCCACTCGAAGTAGGAATGTATATATATATATATATATATATATATATATATATATATATATATCAAAAGGCAGAGTCAACACTTCTATTAAAGACAATTAATTATTACGCTCTTGTAATACCACTGAATTGCATCACTGTATAGAATGTCGTGCTTGGTGGATGCGTCAAGGAAGGATCACCATATGATTCAAAATTGGAAGAGGAATTATACCAATATTACAATTCCTGGTAATCTCCATCTTCTCATCAACTATTTCATCTATATTTCTTTAGTCATCTCTCAGTAAAAGTAGAGAAGTTGCAAGTATATTAGAATATAGCATCTTTAATACCAATTTTTCCGAGTACGGATCATAAAACTCACTATACCTACTCATGAATAACATATGCATACTTTATAAAGTGATACTTGAGGTATTGTATGGTCCGAAAGTCATTACAAGATGTTTCACAAAAACTGCTTCAGAAAATAGTTTTACAATGCCTCCTGGAAACTCTGAAACTGGCAGAGATTGGTAAGGAATCCGGTCATGAGTCATATGTCAAGAGTTTTGTATTTATGTATACCACAACATACTGAAAGCGCACATTAATCGGATAAACAAGCTAAGAGTCATGGCCGAAATGATAAACGACAACGCGTCTAAAAACTGTCAAAAATTTCCTAGATACTTCCAGAATTTAGTTGTTGGTTCGTTTTGAAGCCCCAGACAAGCTCAAACCCTGGATTTTCTTTTTAAAATACGCGGGAAATTCTTTTCTATTAAGGATAAAGGGGTCAACCATCAAAAACTGAAGTCTTATGAAGATTTTACAACGTTTTTTTCCAAGTACCATACTTCTGAAACTTTATGACAAAAATTAATGAAATCTTTCATAAGTTCACAAACAAAGATTTATTCATTCAGTCATCTTAATATATTAATATGATGATACGTTCTCATGATAATAAAACGTGCTAGAAGAAGAACTATGGCTTCATCATAACGGCCATACCAAACATAAAAATGTTTAACTTAGAAAAGAAAAAACATCTATGAGACGTAAAGATTGAAAGCAAAACTACGACTAAAGAAAATAGTAATAACTATACTGGGTTTAATCTGATGACTGGAATCACAGTCATAGTCATATTCATGATCACCCTCTTCATCAGAATCATCTTCAGGGTCTTCTTCAGAATCCTCTTCAAGGTCCTCAATTTCTAAGTATTCCCTTGGACCTTTATCAAGGTCTTCCTCTGAGTCTTCTACGGGATCCTTATCATCTGCAGGGCCAATGAAACCCATATGCTTATCGTAAAAAGCATCCTTAGCATATTCAACTTCAAAAGAAGCTCAAACTAGTTGCTCCATTTTTTCATTTGAGGAGAATGGCTCAGGATCATACTCTACATGCTCCCAGTCAGAAGGTTACTCATATGTATCAGTATTCTGAAGCAACATCATCATCACAAAATCTTCGATCTAGTCTCTCTGTTTGTTCATTTATCACATTCATTCAGGAATATTATTCATGTTGGTAAATATGGAGTTCTTCATCCCCAGCCTTCTTCCTCTCCAATTATTTTCAGCGCCTAGATTCCTCCTCGACATTAATCATGAATGTGAGATCAAGAGCACACTTACGCAAAACTTTCAGGTCATTGAGAGGCATGCCCTGTACAAGCCTTGTGACCTAACCCAGGGAAATATTGATTTGAGGATGTAATTTTTGAGGAGGAGTCACCTTCACCCTTTTTCTTATGTGGCTTGCTTTCTTACTATAAGAGTCTGAATCATAATTTCGATCAGGAACTATCATGATCTATTTAAGGTACAAACAACAAGAAGATGGTCACAATCTCGACAAACAAAAGAAGAACATACAAATAAGAGAGAATTACCAAAAGCTTTAACTTACCATATTAAGCTTATTAGTATTGTTACTGCTATAATTGAAGATTACTCCACCGCATAAGAACAATAACGAAGCTATGGTTTGCTAAAAAAATGAAGGAAAGTGATACTCTCGATATTATAAGATATATACGCGCAACGATAGTTATATAGGATATGTGAGAAAAATTATATAATGGAAGTACGGCCAAGTCACTAGCATCTACCTTTCTCCGAGCGACGCGTACTCGAGGAAGATATTCCATCCAGAACTACGTTCTCGTGGAACGAACTGGCTCTTACTACTCTTGCTCGAGGAATAAACTGACTCTCGCTTATGCTTACTCGAGGAACGACCAGCTCCTACTAATGCGTGCTCGAGGACGTGACTCTTTCTACCATAAACAAAAAAAAATGAAAGGGAGAAGATCATACAATGAAGGGAAGGGATATATAGGCGTTAATCATGGGAAGTCCTAGTTGGATTAGGAAACTAAGCTAAAATCCCAAAGACGTTCAGTGCCAACAATATTCTCTATTTTCTTACGGATTAGCATTCACAACGTGAACGCAAGCATCAATTAATCCCAACTAGGGTTAATGCTAAGGGGCATACATCTCAGCACCCGGAGACAGGAGCTAAGTACATCTTCTTCTGTTCTTGAATTATTATTTTACATAATTGTTATAAGCATCCTGTAACCATCTAATTCTTAATGCATAACATTAATGTTCCTCACTAAGACGGGGACTTAATGTAAACGGTGGATTTTTGATAAGAGCTAGAATTGTAAAAGAGCCCTATGTCTAGCAGCAAAAATATAGAAATATCTGCGTTTATTTCCGACTTTCTAACAAAACATGAAATACTGTAAGAATACAGTCTTTACAAATGACTACAAGTGATGTGGTTATAGACAGTGGTAAGAAAAGTATCATTCACTCGGACTTGTGAAAAAAGATTTTAGACCTAAATTTCTAATACTAAAGTAGAATACTTAAACAAAAGGTTGTAGAAAATTTATAGAAAACACTGAGACAAAGGATTTCTCCATTAACCAATTTATATGATTCAATTAAAAACAATATTCATGCAATTCTGACGTTCAAAGTGATTCTAAAATATTGCCTGTAGTAGATTTCCAAAATATTAGTTGCTAAACTCAAGCATGAAGCATCAAAAATCCTTATACCAAGCATGCACCATCGAGAGAAAACACAACTAGTTAACCAAAATAATTTAATCAATTTTTAATTCAATGGAATAATCATAAAAAGAATTATAGAAATTAATTAAATAAAAAAATATCACATATTTATTGAAAAAATGGCTTCCTCCGAAGCCTCGGCAATGGGGTTTATCTCCTTATGTTGAAAACACTCTCAAAAGATTTATTCATAGCTCAAAAAGTGCTTCCAAAGAAGAAAAATAATTGACATAAAGAATTCGCTATGGATATATCTGTTGCAAAGAAGAATTGGTAATTGTTGCTAACTGTTACAAAAGCAGCTGAACACAAAATAATAGGCAACGGAAATTTACAGCTACGATAATGGTTTCTCCATCTTCTTTCTCACGATTAGAATTTTTTCTGATTGTGATTTCTTCGCATTCTGACCTCTGCCAGCCCTCCCAAAACTCTTTAATAGACTCTGTATTTATAGTAGAACTCCCCAGCACCTAAATCTTTTCTTGAATTTTTCTCAATCAATGATATTATTCTTGGCAGATTGAGAAATATCTTTTTTTCTTTCATTCTTTCCTGATCAAAAGCCAGCGAACATGATCCTGATAAAACATCCTTGATGTTGTTGCATGTTTTAAAACATAATATTTTTGTTGGTTGAAACAAAACAAACTGCCGAGATTTTGTTTCCTTATTTTAAGCTCGAGAAACTTTCTTCCCTGTTAAAAGCGAGAACGAGATATTGGATGAGATTTGTTTGGTTTTCAGTTTCCGAAACTTGCACAGACCCTCTTTATTAAGAAAAGAATACATCTTTGTCTTAAATCCTAGAAAATCTCTTCCAATCACGAAAGGAAAATAACACAGATAAGAGGTAATATTTTCCCGCCAACTTTTGTTTTGAATTTAAAGCAGGTGGTGCCCTTATCCAAGAGCGGATGCCTTTTACACTTTATTGGGGTGCCTTTATAATTTGTCGAGGCGCCTTTAGAACTTTTAAGCCGATTTCGTCGCTAACGTTTATTCTTGAAAAATACCTACAAATAATTAAAATAACATTATTAACATAAAAAATTGAGAAAAACGATATAAATACGAGAACAATTAAGACACAAAAACGTGTCTATCAAATACCCCCAAACTTATATTTTGCTAGTCCTCTAGCAAATCTAATCTATAAAATAAATCCTAACTCACTTTCGCAGGCATCGCAATTGCACTTAGCATGTGCAACAAGCCTTTAAACCCATAGTGCCCTACCGGACGAGTTCTGTTTCGTGAGGGTTTACAAGAGGTGTACCGACAAAACCTTTACTCCAAACCCTAGCTTCTTGGGAACGATTGAGGGTAGACACTAAGCATGCTAATTAGTTGGCTACTAAATTCTTCGGCTATGGGAATCATTACCCTATATGAATCCAATTATTGTACACGAGTTTGCACTCAAGCGTACTAAAATTCATACATGAGAAAACAAAACTCTACTCAGAAAGTTGTACAATGGACCACGATACTCGGAATCTGAACAACCACAATTACATGAATAGGAAGATGGATCTGGAGATAAAATTGTGCGTATGCTGACTAAGGTGAACGTTGTTTCCCAGAATATCTGTATGAACATCGTGCCAAGATGAACCCTAAAGGATTGAGATACGTATCCACTGGTTTGGATCCTAATTCTAGTATCAACTCAGTTGGTATATACAAGGGCTCACGCGGTCGAATTATTGAATATTTACAATAATAATAGTAATTATTATTTTATTTTTTTGTCGACAACATGATTAGATCATTTAAATCTAAGTGCATGCTCCTTGTCAGCAGATTACATGATAGTTCTCATGGATCCTGCGTTCCACGCTTGCTTAGACGACGGAGACTAGAAGAACACACACATATTCCTATCCAAGTGTCATTTTTTTTTATCATTTTTTTATATATTATTGGTCAAGTTCAATTAAAATAATAGGAATTGATCTCAATAACTCTACTTCATCCTAGCGCGACAACAAGGCGTACTAGTGCCCCACCAAATCACTTAGAGAAACACATAAATTTACAAAAAACAAAAACAGAACGTGATATGGTGACGACTATCATGTTAATTCTAACACCTGAGCTTTTTCCTTTTATGAATAAACCATTTCACTGGGTCCCTCAACTCTTATAGCCATGAAGTTTTTTTCCATCTACTTAGAATGGTTAGTGTTATCCGGAATTGTTCACAAGTTTCTAAATTTTGAAGTTTTATTATTGGACTAAAATTTTCCTTACCCCCAAACTTAAATCTAACATTGTCCTTAATGTTTCATAAAAAAATGATTAAAAACAAGAACAAGGGGAAACTGTTACCAATTGAAGAAAAGAGTTGAGGATGGATATTACAGTCCCGCATGAGCATGGGCTACCTCCCAACAAGTGCTAAGTTTAAAGTCCTCATCCATACTTTGGAAAGAATTAGTCACCTTATAAAATCATATAGTAATTGCCGGAACATCTGTGAGTCATCTGAATCAGATAGAGCTGACACAAAAAAAAAAAAAAAACTGCAGCACGCCAAGAAAGTGAACAAAGAGAGCACAACCTTATCTAGTGTTTTGTTTAAGACAACTATATCAGGTTGTGGTTCATGTTCAGATTCTATAAAAGGGTATAAATAAAATATTTTCATGGACATGATTTCCTCATAGACATGATCCGGGGGATGAGGTTGTAGAGTCTGAAAAAACTCAACTAAGAACTTAGAAGCACATAATAATAACCTGAATAATTATGGATCCTCAAAGTTAATCATATTGGACTCACACAATTGACTAAAATGGAGGTGGTGGTCATTCTTCAACAAATGTGTCGATTCAAATATCCTAAAGTAATTAGGCTTAGTCTCAACACTTAATAACTGACACATTTGAAATTCAAACGTTCCCACAATTGGAAGAAAAAATTTTAGTGGGAAAACAAATTTAATCTTGGTATTATCGCTTGGATAGATCGTATCAACCAGAGGATGGGTCTCTAACAACTGAACTTCTTTTTGGACATCATTCCATTCGGGAAACAGTTCTTGAAGAATGGTAGAGGCACATATGTCAAGTCCCAAGTGACGGATCTTTCTAAAATTTAAAGGTAAAGCACAGGGAGAATGATAATGACATCCAAGCTTAGAATTTTGGGTGTCTCTAGATAGACTAATCACAATTTCCCTAATTTCTAGATCATTAGATTCCTGAAAATGATCAATTGCTTCTTTAAAGTTAAAGCAGAAGGTGCATCCTCACTCATATTCAAAATATCTACGAGTCTATTTCTTCGTTTGAGGTTATTGTTCCTGAATCGTTGGACTCTAAAACACTAGTCTCGGGATAAACTCGTTCCTCTAAACCATCATCGTCTTCATAATAACGAGGAAATATTTCACCGTCTATAACAGTGGTATCTCTAGTTAAATCCCTTTCCTCTTTAATGGGTACATAATCATTAATATTATTAGGATCCGGAACTAAAGACATCATTATTATCATGAAGCTCAAATGGTGTAAAAATTTCTTGATCATTATGACTACGGATTTGAAACTCTTCATCATTACTCTCTTCATCATCATAATAATACGAAGATGGTTGAACCTTATCTAAACTAGTAGTGTTACTTTTAACCTCGTCATCTTGATTAGGTGAATAATAAATATCCTGATTTTCAAAGGTAATATTAGAAATATTGTATTGACAATTAAGATTATTTCGATCAATTCTCATCGTTGCAATGTACTCATTTGCAAATAATTCAAAACTATTTGTCGACTCCGTTAACTTCTTGAGGGAATCTTCTAGAGGCATAATGGGTTCATAAGGATTACTAGGTCGCAACCGCTCGAGGGGTTCTTCTAGAGGAGAATTTCTCATTGTTGCACTTCGTTTCTTCGTTTTTAGCTCAAACCTATTTGTATTTTCAGTTAACTGCTTGGGGGCCTCTTCTAGAGAAACTGAAGGATCATGAATAGTACCAGGGCTCAACTGTTTGATTAAATTCTTTAAAGACGAAGAACTTGAATTTTTGCTCGTTTTCCCGTTCATATGACTAGTACGCGTATGAATAGTAATTGAGATCATCATGGTATGAAGCATGATCTTCAGAATGTTGGTAGTGGTCCCAAGTACTTTCCACATTATGGTCATAGTATGGGTAATGTCCATTTTGAAAATCATTTGGATATTCATTGTATTGGCTGTCGTAATACCAGTTCAACTTTTATTTTATTTTATTTTTGGTGCAAATACAAATGCAAGGTTGACTATAATAGGTAAGCTCAGGTTACCTTACCAAAATATACCTACAATCAAAGACTAGTCAAAGGTCCGAGACTAAGGCTTGTGGATTTCGGCTGGTAACTACCACTAGGCCCAAGGCACGGATTCAGCTTACTTTTCCACTGGATTTTCTAAACTCGGTAGTCCGACGAATGCAAAATGATGTGCGTGCACGTCTTTTTTTATATATATACAAAATAAAATAAAAGCTAAAAGAAATATATACAAATAAAAAATTATCGAAAAATCTAAAAAATAAAAATTGAGGTATACTACTTACCTTTTTTGGTAGGCAATTTCTACAATAAATTACGAAACTTTACTTGCACAACAAAGACAAAAAGAACACCCACATAAAATCTGAAAAGGAAAAAAAATAAAAATAAAATAAATCCTAATTCACCTAATTAAAAATTAAACCTAAAAAAAAATAATCTAAAACCCTAACTTACAAACAAATCCGCGTCGGTGGCGCCAAAAATTGATGTGATTATAGATAATGGTAAGAAAAGTATCGTTCACTCGGACTTGTGAAGAAAGATTTTAGACCAAAATTTCTAATGCAAAAATAGAAAACTTAAACAAAAGGTTGTAAAAAATTTATAGAAAAGACTGAGACAAAGGATTCCACCATTAACCAATTTATGTGATTCAGTTAAAAACAATATTTATGCAATTCCGACGTTCAAAGTGATTCTAAAATATTGCCTTTAGTAAATTTTCAAAATATTAGTTGTTAATCGCAAGCATGAAGTATCAAAAATCCCTAGACCAAGCATGCACCATCAAGAGAAAACACAACTAGTTAATCAAAATTATTTAATCAATTTTGAATTCAATGCAAATAATCATGAAAAGAATTGTAGAAATTAATTAAATAAAAATTACCACATATTTATTGGATAAATGGCTTCCTCAGAGGCCTCGGCAATGGGTTTTATCTCCTCATGTTGAAAACACTCTCAAAATATTTATTCATAGCTCAAAAAGTGTTTACAAAGAAGAAAAATAATTGACACAGAGAAATTGCTACAGATATATCTGTGGCAAAGAAGAATTGGTAATTGTTGCTAATTGTTACAAAAGCAGCTGGACACAAAAGAATAGGCAACAGAAATATTTTTTTTTTCTTTCATTCTTTCCTGATCAAAAGCCAGCGAATATGATCTTGATATATATCCTTGATGTTGTTGCCTGTTTCAAAACAGAATATTTTCGTTGTTTGAAAATAAAACAAATTGTCGAGATGTTGTTTTCTTATTTCAAGCTAGAGAAACTTTCTTCCCTATTAACAACGAGAACGAGATATTGGACGAGATTCGTTTGGTTTTTAGTTTCCTAAACTTGCACAAACCCTCTTTATTAAGACAAGAATAAATCTTTGTCCTAAATCCCAGAAAATCTCTTCCAATCACGAAGGGAAAATTGCACAGATGAGAGGTAATCTTTTCCTGCCAACTTTTGTTTTGAATTTAAAGCAGGTGGTTCCCTTATCCAAGGAGAAGGTGCCTTTAACACTTTATTGGGATGCCTTTAGAACTTTTAAGACGATTTCTTCGCTAATGTTTATTCTTTAAAAATATTTACAAATAACTAAAATAACATTATTAATACAAAAGATTGAGAAAAAAAATATAAATATGAGAACAATAAGACACAAAAACGTGTCTATCAACAGGCGTTCTATATTGATCCTATAGTCTCTATAATATTTAAAATATTTATGCCATACCGAACCAGTATCATGTCGCATAATTTTCACAGCTGAATTCCTTGAACTTGTTTTGAATGTGCATCAATGTCTAAATAAATCTATTTATTCCGAAATTAGTTAATGCCTGATTTTGGAAGACGCATACTAGCTTAATACTTTATTCGCAAAGAACACATCACAATTTGACGCCATGTCCTCCAAAAATACATGTTACTCTGGAATCATTATTTAAGGACGTGTAACTAATTATTTGCCATCCCTATTAGACACGACACAACCTTAGGACTGTCCCCTGAGGACGTTACTAGGCTACAACGTTCCTCAGGGACGCATCACTGCTATCTGGCGCTAGCCCTTTTCGGTGAAGATGCGTTCCTAGGAATCCGTCACTGCCCTTGGCATTAGCCTAGTGACATCGCCATCCCTCCTCGGCGCTAGCTCAGGCTAGCACCAAACTTTTCAAGACGCGTCCGTAAATAGTTTGGCGCTAGCCTAGTGCCAGCGCCAGCCCTAACACCGCGCTAGCTTTGTGCTAGTGCCGGCGCATATAGTTTTTCAGCAAGCCCCTTTGTCCGGTCCTTGGGAACTTTCACGTAATCTTGGCTTCGAAGATTCCCAAATTTATGCCATGTTATTTCTAAGCTAGTACAAGACCATTAAGCTTACTATTTTATTAGACTCAACACTTGTTAGTTTATTTAAACAACTTAGTGAACTGAGCAACTTTCCTCACTAATTTAACAAGTTATTGACTTGACATAATCAAAGTAGTTGTAGCCCATGACTCCATTATTTTCCACGAGATATGAAATACAACATATGGGAGATTCTCATTGGGGTATTAGTATGGTGGTCTACTATATCGCATGTTGTGGAAACACATCCACGAACAAGAAGGTAATAAGTAGTGGGACGGTTAAAGAACAGTTGAAAGGACGAAGAGTAGTAGTCATACGGTCCTTCTTATTTATCGGGCATGACCCCACTACAATCTCCACGATCTTCACTTCTCCATCTCTTCATAACTTCCACCACTTACGAGAAATCAGTATGTTTCCTACAAAACTATAAATAGATGACCTCATATATTTAAAACAGGGGAGAACAAAGATCTATCCCCGAGATAATCAATTTTTAAAACAACACACTAACATTTTCATCACATAATGATTTCTCATCCTTCTTTTCTTCCCTCTCCTAAGATCAACCCATTATTTCCACCTTTGTGATCAATGCCGAATCTCGTCTAAATCATCATTTGTCAGCATTTCTTGGTTAATGCTTGTTTTGTTCAATTTTGATCTCTCGAACCTACTGAAAGTACTCTTTTGCAGTCATTTGTTTTCACCCTAAAACACTAACACATCACGCAATCAAGTTTTATTCCTAGAGAGTATTAAGATTTATGAATATGCTAACTAATACAAGAAATTACTACGAGTAATCAATTTAATAAAGGTCACAATCTACATGCAATTATAAGAAAATATCACTACAGTCAGTAATTGCGTTATGCTACTTGTAATCAAGATTTGTCAACTAACGCTTATTAACAACCATGATTTAGCTTTAAATATGAATATATGTTCACTTAATATGCATCCTAAACAAACAATCTTACGTGGCGATATTATTAATAAATAATGAATGATGTTTATGAGACAAAACTAATTCATTAATCAAGCAACACGTTTGTAATATTCAACTACATCCCTAACCAATAAAAGAAAATTACCTATTAATGGATTTACTAAAACCCATTAAAAACATTGAGAAAAACAGAATAGGATAAGTATCTTAGTTCCCCCCTTTAAAGGGAACTAATGTATTGTCTCGCTAGAGTTGTGTTTTGTTTGAGCCTTAGATGTCTCTTTATTTAGCCTCCATTACCTGGCCATCAAGTATAATCTTGTTCTAGAGATTAGAATCCCTTTAGGAGCAAGTTCCCCCAATGTAGAATCCTTAATGAAACACCAAAATTCATCCAAAAATAGCTATTCGTGTCCAAAATAGAAGTTGTCCGTAGAGCCAGATGAAAAACTGCCCAAATCCGTCGGACATGCTGATGCCTACATGTGTAAATAACACGCTCGAGAAAAGACGGACTTCAGGCGACGTTGTTTGGGCTAGACATCTGCGACTGTTGAGCCAAATCGCAGAATCCTTTATCTTTTTACATTATTTCCATTTTCTTTTCTTACACCTCGTTGACATATTTCTCCTGGAAATTTTTTAATTTCTCCACTCCCAACTTTCTCCTTTTGCTCATAACTTCTTCATACGACATCGGAATGACCCCATTCTTTCAGCGCTAGCTTCATATTTTCGTTATCTATAAGAATATACTGAGAAATTATTGTTTTGAATGATTTCTGATTGGATCTTGATCCTTCTTGACTTGTAGACTTCAGTTTAGTAACTATTTTAACTTCTTTTTGGATGATTTACTTAATAAAAAATATAAACTAGAAAAAAAATATTTTACATAGTAATATACAAGAACTATAGCTAAAAAAGTATGTAGTTGATAGTAAAAACATGTAAGATAGGCACTTATCACTTTGTCTTACAAAATTTTGATATTTTTTTATTTATCTTTTCATCCAACAAAATGTTGTCTGCCTTCAAATCAATATGAATAACTTTTAACCTTGAATATCCGTGAAGATAAAAAATTCCTCGAATTATCCCCCTCGATTATTTGGATTTTTAGTCTCTAATCTATAAGTGTTACTTGGTCAAATCTAATTTGCAGCACCAAAAATATAACTCAACCCTGATAGACAGTTGTTATAGCACTACTCGGTTGAACCCCCATAGGTTTGTGCAGATATCGAGAAGTGAATAAGTTAGATTGGAAAGTTTATTAGAATGTCAACATAAGTATTTGAACATGTGTTAAACTATTATATTCTTGATGTTCAGGAATACACCTTTGATAATCAAGAAAAAATCAAAATGTATAGATTTTTCAATATCATATTTGATATAAAAAATAAGCCTTCTATTCCCAGAGGTTTTCATGTTTCTAGAAAACTATATTAGTAAAGTACATATTATATGCTAGCTAATCTTAGTTATCAGACTAAGAGTGAAATCGATTATTAGTTGGATATTACTTTTTGTTTAAAAATTTAGAAAATATATTATTAATGCATATATTAAGAATTCAGGAAATTGGTAAATAAATTATTTCCAATCAATGCATTGGCCATAACACTATAAATAGAAGTCTTGTATTCTTACAAACTCATCCCAGAATACCCCTTTGTGAGTGTAGAAAATCCAACTTGTTAAAGAGATATGAGTAATCTAATAGGGTGAAACATCACGTGTTTCCTTTTGTTAAAGTCTTCTTTAAGATCAACACACGTTCAGTCATACATAGCGGTATTAAAAGTAGAATATGAATCATAAAAAAAGATATTGAACATCAATAATAACCAGTCAGATTGATTCACAAGTTTAGGACTTCTAATTACATCCCGAACCAATTGAAAAATTATATATTCATGGGGTTTACTAAAACCAATGAAAAATATACAAAGAAGAAGAAAAAGAACATTTTCCCTTACAAGGGTAAACCCTAAGAGGGTGTTTGATTTTCGCACTTTAAAGTAATTTTCACTTCAAATGTCTTTAAAATGGTGGGACCCATAAAAAATGGGGTGTTTGTTTTTTGACTATATAGTGATTATCACTTGAAGTGGTGGTGATTTAAAGTGCAAAATATGAAGTAGCAAAAAGCTACTTCAATTTTTCACCACTTCAAATATTTATCACTTACTACCCATTTTATCCTTTAACAACTATTACTATTCCAAACTCTATCCCCAATCTTTCACAAACCTAAAAATCTAAACTTTCACCATTTAATAAATCTCTTATTCATTTATCTTATATAATGGCTAATCTACCCTTTGCTTAATTAGTATTAATTTTGGTTAATTATTTAATTATAATTAATTAATTAATTTTTTATAAAAATAGTTTTTTTCAAAAAAAATTCAATTTTTTTTTCAATTTTTTTCAATTTTTTTTCAATTTTTTTTCAATGTTTTTTTCAATTTTTTTTTCAATTTTTTTCAATTTTTTTTACTTTTTCTGATAGCTTTTTAATAATTTAAAAAAAATATAACTAAAAATTTTTGTTAAAAATTAATTAAATTTTTTGTTAAAAATTAATTAAATTTTTTGTTAAAAAAATAAATAAAATGATTGTGTATATAGCCAAATTATAATAAGCCGCCCCAGAATGGATTTTGAGATTAAAATTGAAGAAACATATCTAAGGGTAAAATAGACAGTTGTAACATTAAAAACACTTTAAAGTGAAAAAACGAACACATATCACTTCAAAAAAGCACTTTAAAGTGCCTAGAATACAAACACACTGCACTTCAAAATAAAATTTGAAAGTGCAAGTACTTTAAAGTGATTTTCACTTTAAAGTGATAATCACTATATAGTGAAAAAAAACAAATACCACCTAAGTTTTTGATGTTAAAATGAACGATATGGTGTAATATGTCTTCTTTGAGCCTTAGATGTATTCTTTTATACCTTCAATGCTTGTCCCTCAAGTATCATTTTTTTTCTTCTAGGGTTTGGAACCCCATTAGGACCGTATACTCAATTTAGAAGCCAAAACACGTGCTAAAACTCCCCCGTTTACGGCTAGGTTCAAGACACCTCGACCTATCCGTAGGTTCCTATGAAAAACATGAGTTTTTGACATTACACAGGTCCTGGCCGTAGGTAACCTCGACCTGGCCATAAGTGCTTCTAAATTTTTATTTTTATACTTTATAATTTTGCTCATAACTCCTTCATACGACGTCCGACTGACCTCATTATTTTTTCGATGGCTTCGTCTCTTCATTCTCTACAAGATGGTGGATTATAAATCTTTATATTTTTTTTTATTTTACGGCTGGGTCTAATGCACCAAACCTAGACGTAAGTGAGTCTGGAATTTGGTGTTGAATCTTCAACTTATCTACAACTAGGTTCTTGGAACTTCCTACCCGTAAGTGACTCTGGAAATTGTTACAAAACTAGTTGGAAACTCTTACTTCTTTTTTTCATACTAGAATGAACTTCTTTCCTCTTCTTTGGTTGATTGATCTTCAAAACTCCTAAGGAACTCATAAACAAACGAAATCAAAGCATAATGATATGACAACTAATATGAAACTTATGAATTAGAGTAACAAACTAGTTCAAATAATGCACTTATCAGATCTTTTCGTAAGGAAGAATGAAATCTCTAATTCCCTAATGCTAGTCTTTCTCATTTAGTTGTTGTAGGATCACACCATTGCCTTATCTCTCTAATTCTAGATTCTAGTCATAATCAAACTGAGTGGGTTTTAAAATTATATGATATTTGGAAGATTTTTTTTTTTTATCTTGTGTTTTAGTAATGCAACATTCCTGGAATAATGCACTCTATGAGAACCTATCCTTAGCACTGATTTCTAATCTTATTAACCTAAGCATTAATCTCTCAGATTGGAAGAAAAATAATTTTGTTAAACCTTCTAAGAAAATATCTATTTTGCTAAAACATATTGAAAAACTGAAGACTTATAGGAATTTGATTACGCAATAGTATTGTTATTCGGGATAAACTTAATCAACTAAAAATTCCCTACTACTTATAGGAAGCAATAGAAAAATAACAGTCAAGGGATAATACGATAGAATTAGGTGAGAATAGTATTAAAAATTTCTATGTTGCTACTCTTAAAAGACTTAATGGAATTTTATTGAATGTTTAAAATATAAATATGGATTGTCCACTTATGATAAAACCTAAATCATTCAAAACAAAATTGATTACTTTGTTTATGGTTGATATAATTGATACCTCTCGACAAGATGATATTTTAAATAATATCCCATCTTGTGTTTCTTGTGAATATAATTATAATCTAAATAATATCCACCAATGAAGAAATCCTATGAGTTCTTAAAAAATGAAAAGAAAATAAATCTCCCGGTCTAGATGGATTCCCAACTAGTTTTTTCATACATAATTGAAAAACAGTTGGACCCCAAGTTATACTTCCAGTTCAAAAGAAATTCTTGAATATAGAAATACTTCCTGACATTAACAACACTCACCTATTTCTAATTCCTAAATCCAAACAACCTAAAGAGCCTAGCGAAATACCTGTTGGGCTTTGCAACACAACCTATAAGCTTATTACAAAAATAATTGCCAATATGATTAAACCTATACTGAAGAAGCTTTTGTCTAAACAAATCACAGATAACATCACAATAGCTCATGAAATGACACAAACTTTCAAAGGGAAAAAAGCTAGGACCGTAGTCAATGAGTTAAAATTGACATGTCAAAGGATTTTAACGGGGTCAATTGAAAATTTATCCTTAAAACACTAGGTATATTCGGCTTTATTCTTGTAGCTTGTTCTCTTATAGAATAATTCATTGACACTTTTACCGTTTTTGTTCTCTTAAACAGTTTTTTTGGTGAGTCTTTTAAACCTTCTAGAAGCTTAGGTCAAGGGGACCCTCTATCCCATTATTTGTTTATGATTTATATGGAAATTTTTTCCAGACCTTTACTATTTCAAAATAAAAACAAAGTCTGACATGGTGTTAAATTATCACATAATGATAATCCAATTTCTCATTTGTTCTTTGCAGATAACTGCTTATCGTTTGCTAAATAATGATTTGAAGGAATGTAAAAACCTATTAAGCACAATAGAAATCTTTAGTACGGCCACTGGTCAACTAATAAACTTTGACAAATTAAGCTTGTTCTTTAGCAAAAAGGTTCACCTTAAGCACCAAAGATTGATGTCTAAACTTTTTAATATTAAAAAAAAATCTGAAAGACTCTTGTCTTGGGACGCGGCTTCTAAGAAAGATCCAAGATTAGAAACTTTAAAACCATTATGGAATAAATCGAACAAAAAGTTCAAGGATGGAAAAGTAAAATGCTTCCTCAAACCAGTAAGATGGTTCTAAATAATGATGTTCTGGCAAGCATCCAAACTTTTCAGATGAGATGTTTTGTAATTCGTAAAAAGATAGCAAATAAAATAAAGTTATTCAAAGATATTTTGGTGGGTTATAAAAGCTAATGCTAAATAAACCCAAAACATAGAAATTTTCATGTAAACCCATGCATAAAGGAGGGTTAGGATTCAGAGACGCTCACTTAGCCAACATGGGAATGCTAGCTAAAATACTTTGGAGACTGATAAATGAACCCAACTATTTATGGGTATCTCAATTGAAATCTAAATATCTTAGAGAGAAAAATTGCTTTAAGCGTTAAAACTTCATGTACTAGTTCTCAGATTCAGAAATCCATTAGTAAAGGTTAAAACTGATAGACCAAAATAGCATATTGGAAGTAGAAGATTGAAAAACTATCAATATCTTGGATGATAATTGTATCTCTTTTTTAGAAGTCACATTGCCTCAGTTTCGTAATTCTTCAAATACCAATATGGCGCTTTTTGTTGATCTAATAGATCCAGTCAATAAAAAGTGAAATTATCCTCTAATTAAATCCATATTCCCTGAAATAGTATCTAGGAATATTGCTAAACTCAATTTGCTTACTTGATACTAAGAATCTCAAACATGACAAACTTAGAAGGCTCCTAGCTAGCCTGGGGAGTTTACTGACAAATCTATGTATATTAAGCTAATTATAAACTCTATGTCATTGTCAAATATATTTCCTTTCTCAGTTCTTTTGACTCTAATAAGGAAGAAACAAGGGAATATCTATTTCTTGTATCTTTTCCAAATCTGTTTAGTCACTGCCCCAAAGCCATGTTCAACTCCATTTTAATCACTCTAGTACTTTTCTAGACATCCGCGAACTAAGGTTTCACAAACCAATCAACTCTATTAGTGTTGAATTTGTACTAACTAAAATGTGTTTTATATGGAAAGAAAGATGTGTAAGAGCTTTCCAGGATAAAAAAAATTCACATGTACAAATAGCTTTAGACATACAAGGACATACTCAATATTAGTGCAAGTCAAACAAATCCAATAAGAATCTTATTGGTGGGGTACCTTGGAAGCAACAAAACTTAGGAAACATAAGATTAATGCAGATACATATTGGAACTCTAAGGATATCAATTATAGTTTGGTACTAATTATTAGGGATGACTCAGGTAACTTTGAGAGAGCTAGAGAAGTTATATCCTCAGCAACAAACCCAGAAGAAGAAGAAGAAGAAGAAGAAGAAGAAGAAGAAGAAGAAGAAGAAGCTTTAGAACTTCTACATGCAGCACAATGGGTTAAGGAGAAAAAGATGAACTACTTAAGCATATAAGGAGACTATAAGAGCTTAATTGGGATGCTAAATGGAAATAATACGTTTATTACCTGGAAAAGCAAGGTTATTTTGGAGGAGATTAAGAAGACAACAATTTCTTGTCCCAATTTTCTAAGATTTCTTTTTGTTCATAGAAGTGGCAATGAGGTAGATGACGCCTTAACCAATCAGGAAAAAGACTATGTTTGTAATCTTGATTGGGAAATAATCCCCTTGATAGGTAATAACCTATGTTATATTAACTGCAATCGTACAACGTCTACAATGTAGAAGGGGTAAATACAGGTCATCCATGGAGATCGATAATATAAAAAGAAGAATTGGAAGGATTTTTATGAATTTAATTAAAAAAGATAACTAAATAAATTAATTGATTGTCCGAAAAAAAAAATATGGACTCCACTATTTTTGATGTATATAAAACTTTAGATTTTATAACTTGAACTTACTTTCAAAATACTCAAGACAATATCGAAACCAATCTCATGTCTTACAAAATACAACGTTGTAAAATCTTTTTATGACATGCGTCGTTGTTAAAAAAAATAATTTCCTTCGCTTATAAATCATTAATAGCTTAAAAATTATTCTGAATAATTAACATGAAGCTTTTTAAAAAGAGAAACTAAAAGTCATTATATAGCATAAAGGAAGAGAGTAATTGTTTAAAAAATTAAACATTAAAATATACACATCAAAAATAGATTCCACAACCCTAATAAAAATATTAGTTATTCATAGGAATACAAACTAAAGAATATTAATTAACCATTGTGTTTATTAATTAAAAAAGTGTTTACATATTATTTTGTTGTAAAGACAAAAGTATATGAAAAAGAACTGATTAACTGTGTCGCTGAAAGAAAAGAATGTTCTCTGGTACAGTTGAATTAAGAACTGTTTCTGGAGCAGTTAGAGCGTCCACAATGGGAAGATTAAAAGACGGACTAAAGATCAAATGTAGTCTTTAGTCCGGAATTCATAGGCGCAGCGGGACGAGCATAAGTAGTGGATAGTCCGGATTTCCCACTGTAGCAAACTAGATTTCCTCTTTTTTCTGGACTAAACTTGTTTAGTCGAGCGGTGTCTTAGGCGTCCGCCTAATTATTAAGCGGTTGTCTAGTATAACGTTTGATGGTAGGCATAGTCTTAGCTACCGTTTGAAAACACGAGCGGTATTCAAAAGCTCCGCCTGACGAAGCGTTATCCTAAGATAACGCCTGATGAAGCATGGTGCTAGGATTACGCCCACCACCAGGCAGACCCCAAATTTCCGCCCCATCGAAACGGTGTCCTAGAGATACGCCCAACACCAGGCGGGATCCTAGAAATCCGCTTGAACCCATGGAAACCAACAGAAAGGATTTGGTATAGAACTAGTCACTACGGCATTTCTACAAACACAAGGTGTGATTTAAACTCATAATGAAGAGATAAACTTGTTTCTGATTTCTAAAACCCTTTCAAATCTCCTTCCCTGCATAATTCATTACAATTCAATC
This sequence comes from Papaver californicum, assembly GCA_023531435.1. NCBI lineage: Eukaryota > Viridiplantae > Streptophyta > Magnoliopsida > Ranunculales > Papaveraceae > Papaver > Papaver californicum. The sequence continues at coordinate 6,954,979 of JAJJMC010027962.1, read as the reverse complement.
ATTCATTTCCATTCATCTAATCATCACACGCTAACAGATACCACTCGTCAAATAATAGCAGCAACAGAGACATCTCATCCTTCACGACAACACAAATCCATTCTCCATAAGCAAACACATATTCATTCATAGCAATTACCAATTCTTCCCTGTCTGTTCTTTTCGGCCACAACTCAGACTCGAGCCATGTTCTTCATCTCCAATTTCTCGGCCACAGGAACATCCCAAACTATCAGCAAACTCATTTTTCTCTGTAAATTCATCTGTTCAATAGGCAGAACACGGCAAAGCTTGAATTGGTTCAGTTAAGAAGAATACGGGATGCTGGCTCACCGCCCCATCAGGCGTGATGCTGGCACACCGCCCGTCTCTTGGGCGTGGTCCTAGGACACCGTCCACAATCAAGCGTTATCTTCCGCTCCCGCCCCACATCAAGCGTTACATTAGGATTTCGCCTGGCTCAAGCGTTATACTAGGATTCCGGCCGTCTCAATAAGCATTACGCTGGGACATCGCCCAACACCAGGCGTTCCCTTACAACACCGCCCGACTATTTACGGCTGTTCTTGGGCCGGACCAAAGACCAAAAATTTTATTCTTTGGTCTTTTGGGATGCTCGTCCCACTGACACTGTGGACGCCCTTAAGAACAAGAAAATAGTCATGGTTTTGCTACCCCCACTGACCAAAGTCCTTTTTCTTCTTCTTTATCTACAACAAATGGAAAAAAAAAATCTCGATCCTGAGCTCCCCTCCTCCTCTTTTTTCTACTTTCCTCACGTTTCTTATTTATAACACAACAACCTCTCCTCGAATATCTTCTCAAAAAAATCTTAGAAATATTTTTTCTTTCCAAAAATTATCTCGGCGTGGATGTTTTTTTAATTGATGCAATTGATTCTCGACCAGGTTATTTCACTTTCTTTCCTTATCACTGCTCGAGAATAACTTCTCGAAGTACCCAATCTTAATACCTAGAGTTTTTCGTGAAATAGTACCTGAGAATATATCTTATTAATTTTTTTACGACAATATATTTGTTGATTTTATGTGTCCAAACCGTGTACAAATTGCTATTAATAAGGTGAGAATATATTCTTTCTTTAATCATTGAAAATCTCCTCTAAATCTTGTGAACAAAATTCCACACTTTGATAAAAGAAAATTCCCACCAAATTTTCTTTTTAATTTAAGAAGAATGTGGGTGCCCTTAGTCAAAGTTTGTGTGTCTTTATCAGTATGCATGCCTTTATAACTTTTTACAATACCGAATTTAAAAAAAATATATCAACAAATAAAAAACATAACGATATTAATACAAAAGTTGAGTACTAACAATATAAATATAAGATCAAATAAGATAAGAAAATGTATCTATCACCCCTCTCAACCACTCTCAACGTATTAAGCAAAAACTTGGCTATACTTCTCATATACTAGTTGCAACTAACTCTTTTAAGTTAGTCGTTTACAACCCCAAAAAAAAAACCCTTCTTGTCTAAGAAAAACACGTTTTGATATATTCTTCAATGTCACAGATGGAAGTTAACATAACCTTACAGTTGGTTTGGCAGTTCCTGTAGGATCTAAGTTAACAAAGCTTACACATGCATCTATATAAATGGAATCCAACATTCTATAGTTCCCTTTTTGTGTGAAAGAGAAATGGAGTAGAATTCTACGGTTGAGAAATAAAGGCTAGTGAGCATTTGTCGTCGGCTCACGTTTCTTTGAGTAAAATAAAGTTTATTTTCTCGAGTTTTTTATTCATTGTTTTTTGAAGCATAATTTATTTGCTCGATGGTGAGTGCCTCACATCGGTATATAAGATTCTTTAATGGGGACACGGCCTGTTTTTTTACTCAGAAGAAGAATGTGATACGGAATCCTTAGAAAGAAAAGTTAAAAGTCAATTGAAGGAATTATTCAGAATGCGATTCAATTCAATTCTGATCATCCAAATATATCTTTTTCTTTTTCTTTTTAATCGATTATCATTTTTTCATAACTCAAAAAACTATTATAGAAACCTTAATGGATCCTCTTTTCCTATATAAAAAAAAAAGAAACTAAAGAAACCTTAGTGGAAAAAAGCATAAATCTTTACTTGGTTGTAGGCTAATAGCTCAAGTATCATGCGGTGGCAAATTAATCAACCATGCGTTTTTGAAGACTACACAAAAAGAATTTAGGACGATTAATAAAATAAAATAAGGTCACTATAAAGTAATATCAACACAATCCTTATCCATATATTTTTTTCAATGTCTAATCTTCCCTTACATATTTAGTGTTAATGTAGATTAATTAGTTTTTTTTAATTAGTTACTTAATTTTGGTTATAATTATTGTTAGAAAAATATGTGGGTTATAGTTTTAGAAAAGAAATAGAGAGTGTGTTAGAGAGGAAGAAGAAAAAGTTTGGGGAAATCAGGTTTTACCTATAATCAATAACAAACATGGATGAGTATGAGGAAGAATGTGAGAAACATCATGAAGAACGTAATGTTGAAGGTTCAAAGACGTTTAGAGATGACGATTTGGGATATTTGTTGGATGATCCAAATTTTGGTGTGGAAGAAAACCTAGACGACGATTTAACGAGAGAAAACGATGAATCATATCAAAATGAGGATAATAATGCATCAAACAATCAGGTATTGTGTTAAGAAGTTCAAAAACCCACTTTGAATGCGTTTGTATGTGATCGGAAACAAAAAAAATCATTTTTGCATGCATTTAATGCCATGGACGTCCCAAAATCGGTAGATTATGGAGTACCATATCTACCGATTATACACTACTGTGCCAAAATTATGGTATAACCGGTAGTCTCGTGAAGATTACTTACTACCGATTATACAAAATCCCCAAATTATTTTTTTTTCAAATTTCTGTTTGCATAATCGGTAGTTTAGGAATACTTATTATCTACCGATTATGTTTGCCGCCCCAAAAATGAATTTCTCCAAACCTATAAATTTTTTATTGTGCAAACTTTATAATCGGTAGTATACGGTATATCGTTATCTACCGACTACATTGCAATCTGTAGTTGTTTAACAAATTAAACCTCCGATTATACTTGTTTTTATGTACAAAACTTGTCTTGATTTCTTTCTATAATCGGTAGTAAAGGAACATAATTAACTACCGATGGTTTATAATCGGTAGTACGGGGATATTATTAGCTACCGATTGTTGTTGATCGGTAGTAAGGTAACATAATTATCTACCGCTTATTGTTGTCTAACTCATTGTTATTTTACGTAGATTATTGAATTGGTTAATCTTGTTTCATACGAGGGTCCTGATACTTTCTTACACTGCAAATAATTTGGTATGCTACCTACCCACTCTTGCCTTGTTCTAAGAATGTGTGTTACATGGTTAGGCTTATGATATTTGTTTTGTTATATGCACATTAATACATTTGGAAATAAGGCGGAGGCAAATGAATGGCTTATCAACAAGGGAAAGAGAAGATGTGCGTTGTAGTTCAGAACAATTGCGTGATAGTTAATCGATTTGAAATGATTTGTGAGAGAGGTGGCGAGCGAAAGAGTCACGTGGGAAAGGATCGTAAATACGTAAAGAAGACGGAGAGGATATACCGAGGTAATTCAAAGAAGATTGGATGCCCATTTAAGATTATCTTCAATAAGCCCAACGGTAAGAAAGGTAAAGTATGAAAAATGTCTAGAGTTGCTAATGGTCGTCACAACCACGAAGATCCGGAAAGTCTTGTTGGGCACGTAATGGTTGCCAAGTTAAAACCAAAGGAAATGGAGACGGTGAAGTCTATAAGGAACGTAATGAAAGCGAGTGCAATCCTATCCAAGATAAAGGCGGACGAACCCAACAACTTGTCTTCGTTGTCTACAATTAAGTCGGCGCTAGCAACGATCAAAAGGATGGAATGGGATGGTCGAATGGTTATACAACAATCAGAGTGGTTAGCCGAAAAACACAATTACACGTTAAGAAAAGAAGAAAGGGATGGTAAAGTGATTCGTATTTTCTTGCACATCCGAAGATGATCCAATTGGATCAATGCTTTCATCAAATTTTGTTGATAGATGCTACTTACAAGACAAACATGTACAACATGACGTTGTTGAAAATTGCTTGCCATACTTCGGACAAATACACATTTACGGTGGCGTGGGGTTTAATGGATGCTGAAAACGATATGAGCTTCATTTGGATGTTGCAAACATTAAGGTCGATTTATAATGGCGATCATTTTCCAAGGGTAATTGTAACGGATAACGATCAAGCCTTGATGAATGCAATAAAGGTAGTGTTTCCGGAAGCCCAGAATTTACTTTGTACATGGCACATTCAATGCAACATCAAATCCAATTGTAGACATCATATCCAAGCTAAAAAATGAAACAAAGGTACCAAGAGGTCGAAGGAAGAGGATGAACATATTAGTAAACTAACTGTGGAAGAACGAGAAGAAGAGAAAAGGTTGGACAATGAAAAGTGGGTCGAGGATGGAATAAAGTGGTCTTTATTTCTAAAAGCATGGGATAAGCTAGTTTGGTCGATGATGGAGGAAGTTTATGAATACAACTTGAAGAACTTTGAGGATGAATGGGGCAAGAACTATCCCAATCCAGTTTAGTATTGCAAAACACAATGGTTGGGACCGCATAAGGATAATTTTGTGTTTGCATGGACATATGAATATCGGAACTTCAAGAACGAGGCAATAAGCATTGCAGAGGGGTCCCATGTCCGATTAAATAAAATACCAGTCGGTAGTCAAAATGGGGTTGTGTCGATCCAAGAAGTAATCCATGAGTTCACCAATCGTGAGCTCACTAAGATTTATGGTTTCATGGAAAAAAGTTGGCATAGATTCCCGTTGGCACATTTAAAACATAAAAATCTTCTAAAGGGTATAGTTTACAAAGTTTCTTGGTGGGCAATAAATTTCATGAAACAACAATTGGAGTTGTACAGAGAACACGATGATGAGACTACAGTTTGCAACTGTAAGACGGTGATAGGTATTGGACTCCCGTGTCGTCACATGCTTGGAAGGTATATTGAAGTGATTGATATTAATGATATTCATCACTTTTGAAAGCAATTAACTTTCACTCCAAGCACCCCGGTGGTTGATGGTGCGTCGTTCGTGGAGACATAAATGTTTTCACGAATACTCGAGCGTTACTCTATGTCAAATGGGACACAAAAACAAATATTGATGCACCATTTAGAGGAAAGACTTCACCCCTGTATAAAGGTTGTTGGAGAACCAATGAAAGGAAAGGCGATGGGTAGGCCGAATATCGAAAAGCCGAGGTCAATTCAAAGAAAAGAGTTGAAGGAATGGTTATCTAGTCAACGTGACCTTTCTAGGCATGAACACACTGAAGATGAGTATGAAGATGTGTCGGCTCTAAGGAAAAGGGGTCGTCGAATGAAAGATCAAGGTGGACCAAGCTCACGACAAGTCAAACCTAAGGTCTCTACGATTCTTTCTCAACTAAGTCAAACCCAACCTATACACGATGAGTATTTGGAACAAGTCCCTCTACTTATTATACCATTTGTTTTGTCCACCGACGATGTCGATGGGGATGGCAACTGTGGTTTTCACATTGCTTCGAAACAAACAGGAGACTTTAGTGAGGCGGTTACCGAGAATATCACCCAACGGTAATATTTAAGAAATAAGATGGCCGCCCAATTATTGGAGGATAAGGAATTCTATATTGAAATGATAAGAGAAGGAGATAGACATGTTAGAGAACAAGAGATCAAAGAGTTATGTACTCGTGTAAAGTGCCGAAACGGATTGGAGACAATCGGATCCAAGTATTGGATGGTAATGCCGATATGTGGGTATCTTTTAGCGGATGTAGCGAACTGCGTGGTACATTATTTATGTCCTCCTTCATTAGGAGTGAGTGCTATATTTACACCCACAAGGACGGTGTGTGATGAGTCGGTCAAGGATAGACGAATCATTATGGCATGGGTTAATAGCAATCATTTTATCGGTTTAAGGTTAACGGATGATTGTCCATTACCTTCATTGAGTAGGTGGTCAGATTACTTTTTGGAACCGGGTTTTCCAAGTTTTTGTGGGTTTAGATTGCAATGGAGGTGAAAGAAGATAGAACGTGGTCAGGGATAGATTCGAACTACTCTATGATCGTTGTGATTGTTTTAGAACTGATTTGTATAATGCCAAATTTAGTTTCCCTGAGCTCAACATCAATGGGTATGTAAGTATATATCAAATAGATGTTAAACAAATCAAATATGATCTCAATATAATACTAACAAATTGTCCATTACTTTTTTCAGACTCCTCATGCTCTTAAGGACTATAGGGATTCGTATGGCAGAAAGTTCACGCATTTTGCATGTTATGATGTATTGAAAGAAAATGACAAGTATTTTGATCACGAGTATTTCAATGACGACTATTGGTTAATTAGGCATCAAAAATAATCAATTGTAGTGTTATGATCTACTTTATGTATAATCGGTAGTTTAAGATTTTTTTTAACTACCGATTGCATATGTTGCCCTAAATTTAAAATCAAAAAAATTATCAAATTTCCAACATTTTCAACAAGTATAATCGGTAGTCTAAGTATTTTTTGAACTACCGATTATATATGTTGCCCCAAATTCAAAATTGAAAAAATAATAAATTTTCAACATTTTCAACAAGTATAATCGGTAGTTTAAGAATTTTTTAAACTATCGATTGTATATGTAGCCCCAAATTCAAAATTGAAAAAATTATCAAATTTCCAAAATTTTCAACAAGTATAATCGGTAGTCTAAGAATTTTTTTAACTACCGATTGTATATGTTGCCCCAAATTCCAAATCAAAAAAATTATCAAATTTCCAACATTTTCAACAAGTATAATCGGTAGTCTAAGAATTTTTTTAACTACCGATTGTATATGTTGCCCCAAATTCAAAATCGAAAAATTATCAAGTTTCCAACATTTTCAACAAGTATAATCGGTAGTCTAAGCATTTTTTTTAACTACCGATTGTATATATTGCCCCAAATTCAAAATCGAAAAAATTATCAAATTTCCAACATTTTCAACAAGTGTAATCGATAGTCTAAGAATTTTTTTAACTACCGATTGTATATGTTGCCCCAAATTCAAAATCGAAAAAATTATTAAATTTCCAACATTTTCAACAAGTATAATCGGTATTCTAATAATTTTTTAAATTACCGATTGTATATTTTGCCACAAATTCAAAATCGAAAAAATTATCAAATTTCCAACATTTTCAACAAGTATAATCGGTAGTCTAGGAATTTTTTTTAACTACCGATTATAATGTAAAATGTGTCTAGAAACCAGGCAGTTCCATCGGTAAGTGTAATCGGTAGATAATTATCTACCGATTATAGGTCAATAGGTGTAATTGGTAGATAGTTATCTACCGACTGTGGATGAACAAGCTTAATCGGTAGGTGATGCAAACAACTTATCGATCGATTTTAATGTAAAATTTCAACAAAGTTACTTATTAAAACTGAGTCTCTTGCAAATCAATCGATAATTCACAAAAAGAACATAAAATACATTCATCATCCATAAATTAATCCATTCATCATCTAGAAAGTAGAAAAATCTTAGAACATTAAACACCAGGAATATTAAATACCAGGGACATATCCATAAATTTAACAAGTTTCTTGGAAATCAATTGAAAATGATGTTCTCTAACAAGAAAACCACAATCTAATTTCTAGATTTTTTGGTTTTAGTACGAGGAAGACGAGCACCAGGGACATATCTTTCAGCATCAGGGACATTGGATACACCCTCAGGGACATTGGCTTCACCATCAGCACTCGATGAACCGCGAGATCTTTTATTGTGCTTTGTTGATAACCTCTTAGGCTTATTCGAAACTTTCTCCTCAAACTTGCTTGTATAAGCTTCATTATCAATGTTATTTATTAGGTCTTTATGCTCTTTCATCTTCTCAATTGATAAAGGCATTCCCGAATTTATACACCCAGCAATCTTCTTGGAGAAAAATGCAAATCTTTTTTTCTGTTTTTATGCAATAACAATCAAACGATTATTATCTAAAATATTGAGTCGTAATATTAAAATCGAAAGGAAATAACATTACGTACCAGCCTTTCATAAACAGAGGGTTTGTCTTCGATGATACAAGTATAATCGAACACCTTGGTGGTCTTTTTATATTCACGGATCACATGAAGATGAGAATGCTCCTGGTATCATACCATATAACGTGGATCTACTTCATCACCTCAGTTGAAAGGTCTCCCATCGTTGATCATATATTGCATCCTGTTATTTCAATCTTCAACGGATGGGTTACCAGAGTAAACTACTGTGATAGATTCCCTACCACATACAGAATTCTCTATATCAATTTTGAACCTGCCACGCATGTGACTCCAAGGTTCTTCTTGGATATAACCGAGTTGAAGCATCACCCTAGAGGCATTGTACATAACATATCCAGTGGGATGCCACAAGGTTCCATAGTAAAACGACAACTCATACCTTCCCGCTATATGTCCACTAGCTGGGTCTTCCATGTATGGATAAAAGCATACATCTTTGGACGCCATCAATTCTAATTTCCCCCTCAAAGAAATCAACTCCTGCTCCTTAGACCTTGAACGGTTGTTGTCGAAGATATATTTTGTTCCTCTGGGTGTTCCTTTCTCCCATATCGAATTCTCTTTGGCCAACTCGAGGGACGGGAAGTGGTCATAGATCCATGTATAGTGTACATATCAAACCAAGTATGAGAAAATTGATTTTTAAAAGAGAAAAAAATAAATAACAATCAAAGAATCAATAGAGTTACCAAAATACCTGTAGTATGCTCACATTCCCGGCAATTTGGCTAGTTGATTCCCTCAATGCCTTTCTCAACTCTTCCATCAAGAACGCATGACATGTGGTACCTCACGAATAGTCACGAACTTTATTGAGCGGATGCAAAAGTTGTAGAAGGTTGGTGTCGACCCGGTTGCCACTACAATTGGGGAAAATGACACATCCCAAAACACGTAAGAGATATGCAGTGGTTGCAGCATTCACTTCGTCGTCGCTAAACTCTGGATTCATTTCTTCTTTATCCTTGGTGCCTTTGAACATATTCATCAAGTGAACCATGCTGAACTTTCTAGTTTTATAACGAAAGCACCGGGTGAACTCAGTGTCGGATGTCTCTCGATCCCAACCAAGGAACTTCTGAGTGTAAAAATAAAGTTGTTCCCAGCTTAACTGCTTCACATAATCAAACTTGATGGATGTACTATGGTCAGTGAGACTTACAATCTGTACCACATAATCTGGGGTGATAGTCATCTCTCCAAACGGCATGTGGAAGGTATCGGTCTCAGGATACATTCTCTCCAGGAAGGCGATATCGACACCCGGTCATGCTCTAACATTGAATTCTCGGCAGCAGTAGATAACCCCGAGTTATAAATTATTTGCTTGAACCTTTCACACTCACCATCTAACATCCAATCTTTAATTTTTCTTGGTCCAGCTGTAGGTTTGAGTAGACGAACCGCATCAGAATGATCCTAATATACACGACGAATTGTAAAATAATTAGAATAACAGTTAACACTTCTACGAATAAAAAGATAATAGGTTAAGAATGGTGTTTTATAGTTATTACCTCAGTTGAATAAATTTCTTTGGCCCAAGAGTCTTTGTATCCAAATAACAGATCTCCACCATCTCTTGGTAACCCAGGGATTTGGCCTTCTTCAATGCCCTTCATCTTCGAAGAGGCGGGGACTTGGTGTCCTCCTTTCTTCTTAATTACCTTCTTTGTACCTTGTCCTTCTCTTTGTGTACCACTTGGTTCTCCTTCTTCTTGGGTTTCTAACTTGTGGAGCACTTGGTCTCCTTCCTCTTGGTTTCTAACTCTTGGAACACTTGGTTGAGTTCCTTCGGTGATAGAGATTCCGCTAACGCTCTTTTTTCTTCTTGCACTAGCATTTACTTTCTTACCCCCTTCATGAAGAGGCCCCGAAACAATTGTATCTTGGGATTACTTAGCTCGCCTTTCCCTAAAAAAAATAAACAAATAACAATTATTTCCAAGAATACATCGTTTAATCACTACATAATCGGTAGACAAAGTACATAAAACTCAACCGATTGTTCATAATCGGTTGTAAAACAAACAAACTAACAACCGATGGTGCATAATCGGTAGCTCGGGAGCTACATTATCTATCGATTATGCATAAAAATTGGAACAGAACTCTAAGCTATGGACACACATACAATCGGTAGTCAAATAAACACAATAACAAACGATTAATATAATCGGAAGTCAAATACATAGCCTATCTACCGATTGGAACCATCTAATATAATCGGTAGTTACATAAAAAAATAACTACCAATTATGTGTAAATTTTAGTACAGGAGGACAATCGGTAGTTAATGACTAAATATAACTACCGATTATGTATTATGTTTTGAGGAATCACCAACTTTCATAATAAGGAGTTTAAACCTATACGAAACTACCGATAAAGCCTAAATTTTGGTACAAGAGTACAATCGGTAGTTAATGACTTAATATAACTACCGATTATGGTCGATGTTCTTGAGGAATGAAGAACACGACCATAATCGGTAGATAAAACACATTACTGAACCTCCGATTATGACAAATAACCGAAATCCCTTCAAATTATATTGACGATTTCATTCGATTGAAGCAAAATAAACACAAATAATGGTAAACCCTTACCTCATTGGAGCCATTAGATAGTTCTGGAGAGGCTGATTGTCAGAATCAGTCTCCGTATCTAGTTCATCATCTTCGTGTTCTTTGTTGATGTGTTTGTAGTAGTGGTAAATAAAGTTATCGATCCGCTCGAACTTGTGAAGACTGATTTTAGATTTTAATAAACTAATTTTTAAACTAAAAACTATACACAAATTATGACAATGATATTCACAAATACCGAGGTTACGGATTTCACCATTGACCAATTAAAATGATTCAAACTAATTAATATTCATGCAATTCTTACATTTAATTTGATTCTAAAATATTACAATAAGTATATTTTTAAAATAACAATTGTATAACAAAAGCATGGAACATCTAAAACTTAGGCCAAAGCATGTACCATCTAACGAAATCACAACTACTTAACAAAAATCATTAAATCAAATTTCAACCAAGGCAAATAATCATAAATGAAATTGCAAAAATTAATTAAAATAGAAATATACCACTTCTATTGAAACAATGGCTTCCTCCATCTCCTCAGGATATTGGGTTTAGCTCACCTTGCTCAAAACACCCTCAAAAGTTTGGTACATAGCTCAAAGTGTTTGAAAATAATGAAAAAGAGTGAAAATAATGTTAACAGTGAGTTTGCAACGTTTATAAAAGTTATAGACTCACTGTTACAGAGGTATAACTGTTTCACCGAAACTAAATGTTGCAAAGTTAAAAGCTTTAGCAACGTAATCTTCAAACTTTTGGCCACAGAAGCTTCAAACTTTTCGCAACAGAATCTTCATCTTCTTCATCATGATCACGAGCAGATTTTTTCTGGATTCTGATTCTTCGTTTTTGGACTCTCCAGACCCCCCCGTAACTCTTCTTAGACTCTTCTATTTATACTTGCACGATCAAACCACTCCAAATCTTCACAGAGTCCTCTCAATCAATGAGAAAATATTCTCGGTATTTTTTTTTTCTCCTGCTGTTAATTCTCGGTGATTTTGTTATTGTTATTTTCTTCCTACAACTCACGAATAATACTCTCTTGATATCTCCAACCTTAAGAAGATTATATCTCATTTAACTGATTTTCAAGAAATACCCGAGATTATTTTCCCTTCCCTTTTTACGGCAAAATTCGTGATATTGAGAGATTCTGTTCAATTCTATAACTCTTTCAATCGTGTACAACTCTAAGTAACTAAGGTAAGAAGATATTGTTGACTTAACACCTAAAAATTTTCTCATCAAATATCACGCGAATAAGATTTATGGTTTCCCGCCATTTCAATTTTCAAACGAGAAAGAATGGGTGCCTCAACTGGTGGGTGCCCTTATCGAAATTAGGGGTGCCTTTAACACAATTTCAGCCAATTTTTCACAATTATTTATTTCTCAAAAATACCTACAAACACAATGAAAATGCAATATTAGTACAAAATAAGGACTAACAAGAATAGAGAAGTGAGATCAAATTAGACACAAATATGTGTCTATCAAATACCCCAAACTTATTATTTGCTAGTGCTCGAGCAAATCTATAAAAATAAATCCTAACTCACTTTCACAGGCATCGTGATTGCACTTAGCGTGTGCAACAAGCCTTTATACCCATAGGTGTCCCTGTCGGACGAGTTTTGTCTCGTGAGGGTTTAAGAGGTGTACCCACAAAACCTTTTACTCCAAACCCTAACTACCTGTGAACGATTGAGGATAGACACTGAACAGGCTATTTAGTTGGTATACTCAATTCTTCGGCCATAAGAATCATTACCCCGTATGAATCCAATTGATATACACGAGTTTGCACTCAGCATACTAAAATTCATATAAGAATGCAAAACTTTATTCAAATAATCGTTGAACATCCAAAACTGGATATAATTCACATTGCTCGAAATCATCAAATTCAATCACAAGGATAGATTAGAAAATGGGTATAGAAGTGATGAATGATGCATATGTTGACTATGGTGAACGATGATTCCCAAAATATTAGTATAAAGTCTGGCTCGGATGCTTCTATTTTATTATTATTTTTATTATTAATTTTTTTTTATTTTTTTTATTATTATTATTTTTTATTATTATTATTTTTTATTATTTTTTTTTTTTTCACGACTATATGATTAGATCTTTTGAATCTAAGAGCATGATCTTTTTCAGCAGATTACATGATAGTTCTCATGGATCCTGCATTCCACGCTTGCTTAGGCGACGGAGACAGGGAGAACACACACATATTGCTATCGAAGTGTCATTTTTTTCAACAAAATTAAAATTATAACGCATCCAAGCTACGACCTTATGGAAATACTAGGGCCCCACAAAATCACTTAGAGAAACAAAAAATTGCAAAAATAAAAATAGAAAGTGATATGATTATGATGATTCCGAGATATGCTTGTTCAATGATTATCATGTTATTTCTAACACCTGAGTTAGGCATCCTTTTATGAATAGACCATTTAGCCGGGCACGCCAACTCCTATAGAAAAAAAGCTAAGTTTCCATCTACCTAGAATGGTTAGTGTCATCCTAAAGTGTTCACAAGTTTCTAGACATTGGAGTTTCATGTTTCACTAAAAGTTTCTCCCTTACCCCCAAACTTAAATCTAACATTGTCCCCAATGTTCTAAAGATGAATGATTAAATATATGAACAAGGAGAAACTGTTACCAATCGAAGGAAATGAGTTAAAGAAAGATATTACCGTGTCGCATGAGCATGGGTTACCTCCCAAGAAGTGCTAAGTTTAAAGTCTTCAGCCAGACTAAGAAAGAATTAGTCACCTCATAAAATCATAGAGCAATAGTCGGAACAACTGTGGGTCTTCTGAATAAAACAACACTATCCAAAATAGAAGGAAATTACAGCAAGCCCAGAAAGTGAACAAACCGAGTACAAGCTTATCCATATCTAGTGCTTTGTTTATGACAACTACATCTAGTTGAGGTTCAGGTTCAGACTCTATGAAAGGGTCTAGATAAATCTCTTTAGACTGAATTTCCTCATAGGAAGGATCCGAAGGATCAGGTTCTAGAGTATGGAAAAACTCAAATAATAACTCAAGACACATAATAATAACCTGAATAATTGTGGATCCTCAAATTCAATCAGATTTGACCCACACGGTTGACTACTCTTAAAATGGTGGTCATTCTTAAGCAAATGTGTCGATTCTAATTTCCTAAAGTAATTAGGCTTAGTCTTAAAACTTAATAACTGACACATTTGAAATTCAAAGGTTCCCACATATGTAAGAAAATATTTTGGTGGGAAAACAAAGTCAATCTTGGTATTATTTCCTAGGTGAACCACATCGAACAGAGGATGGGTTTCTAACAACTGAACTTCTTTTTGGGAATGGTTAGGTTCGGGAAACAGTTCTTGAAGATAGTCTCTTAATATGGTAGAGGCACAAACATCAAGTCCCAAGTGAGGGAATTTTAAAAGAGTTAAAGGTAAAGCACAAGGAGAATGATAATCACCCCCAAACTTAGAATTATGGGTGTCTCTAGATAGACTAGTCACAATTTTCCTAATTTTTAGATCATCAGATTCCTGAAAATGGTCAATTGCTTCTTCTAAGTTATAATCAGGTGGTGCAGTCTCACTCGCATTTAAGATTTCTACGAGTTTATCTTCTTCGTTTGAGACTGTTGTTCCTGAATCGTTGGACTCTAAAACACTAGTCTCAGAATAGACTCGTTCCTCTAAACCATCGTCGTCTTCATAATAATGAGGAAATATTTCACCGTTTATAACAATGTTATCTCTAGTTAAATCCCTTTCCTCTTGAATGGGTGAATAATCATTAATATTATTAGGATCGGAACTAGAGACATCATTATTATCGTGAAACTCAATTGTTGTGAGAATTTCCTCATCATCATAATAATATGAAGATGATTGAACCTTATCTAAATAAATAGTGTCTTCTATTCTAACCTCGTCCTCTAAATTAGGTAAATATTCATCATTATTATCAAGGGTAAAAGTGGAAACATTGTATTGTCAATTAAGATTATTTTGAGCAATATTTTCTTTCGTCTTTAACACAAACCTATCTGTATTCTCAGCTAACTTCTTGAGTGCTTCTTCTAGAGAAACAGATGGATCATAAGGAGTACTAGATTCTAACTGCTCGTGTGATTCTTCTAGAGGAGGAGTTGGACTATTAATTGTTCCCCCCATACTTAATGTGAACCTTCTTGTTTCCCCAGTCAACTCCTTGACGGAATTCTCTATAGAAACAAGTAGATCATAAAGATTTCTAGATATTAACTGCTCGTGTGATTCTTCTAGAGGCATGATAGGTTCACTATAAGTACTAGATTGCACATGCTTAAGGGCTTCCCTCCAAGACAAAGAACTCGAATTTTGCTCGTTTTCCCGTTCATATGACTGGTGCGCGTACAAATAGTAATTGGGGCCTCCATGGTATGAACCATAACCTTCCGAAGGTTGGTAGTGGTCCCAAGTATTATCCACACTCATAGTAAGGGTAATGCCTGTTTTGAAATTCAATAGGATATTTATTGTAATACCAGCTCGACATTTTCTATAAAAAAAATTCCTAATAAATTTACAAAAAATCTAAGAAAATAAATCCTAACATGAAGGGGTTCTAAACATACACAAACAAGGCCGACTCAACCAAACCAAACCTAATGAATCTAGCAAACAAAAAGCATGATGGTTCCACTTAGATTGTTTCTAGACCAGCTTCTATTCTTCCAAAAGGCAACTAGTTACAGTTTTAGCGAATCTCTCAGAACGATCCGAATTAGATTAAGTCGAATAGAAACAGGATAAGCTCTAAGGAGATTCGTTAACCCTGCCTCTTAGGCAACTTTTCCTTGTGTTACAAGGCGGCTCTAATCAACTTAAAATAATCTTCCTGAACTTTAAGTTAGGCTAACAAAATAACCAATACAATCCTTTTGAATGATTTTCCAATAAGCTCGTTACCCTATAGGTCTCTTTCTAGTCAAATTTTAGGCTTAGGTTCGCGTTAGGTAACGTGTTCCTAAGTCGGGCAAGAAGGAAACGGTGATGAAATCCGAGTCCTTATCTTATATGGCCAGTCCTTGCCCTTTACTAGAAAATTAAATTCCGTATTCAAGTCCTCAACATATATGCATTACGAAGGAATACAAAAAACCTACTGACAGGGGATTCGTGGGTGGTTAAAGTCTTACCTCCCGTACCAGACTGGGGATGAATCGGTTGTAGTCGACTCGGGCCACCAACTCCTGTGTTAGTGTACGAACCCAAGGGGCCGAGACAATATCATTATTATCGTCCTTCCCTGTTACAGTTTATATTTAAATACCCTTCCGCAGGGTTTAAAAAACTAATAAAGTTCAAAAGTTCAAAGTCCTAAGTCCAAAGTCCAAAAATAAGAAAAATATAAAAATATCTAAAATAATTACAAAAATAATAAGAATTTCCTAATACAATTTTCTAAACAGAAAAATAAAAACCCTAATTTTTTTTTAAAATTAACTAAAAAAAAATCTTTTGTCTTCTTTTGCCGTTCTTTTCGCTTTGTCTTTGACTCCAAGTCTTCAATCAATCAATATAATCTTTAGCTCCAATTTTTTTTGATCCAAAACCTGTAATACAAAGAAAATACCCAAAAACGTAAAATAGAAAAAATAAAAATCTGACTAAACTAATTAACCTAAAAAAATAAATCTAAAAACAATTCTAAAAACAAGTCCGCGTCGGTGGTACCAAAAATTGTTGTGTTTGTAGTAGTGGTAAATAAAGTTATCGTTCGCTCAAACTTGTGAAGAATGATTTTAGATTTTAGTAAACTAATTTTTAAACTAAAAACTATACACAAATTATGAAAATGATATTTACAAATACTGAGGTTATGGATTTTACCATTGACCAATTAAAATGATTCAAACTAATTAATATTCATGCAATTCTTACATTTAATTTGATTCTAAAATATTGTAATAAGTAGATTTTTAAAATAACAATTGTATAACAAAAGCATGGAACATCTAAAACCTAGGCCAAAGCATGTACCATCTAATGAAATCACAACTGCTTAACAAAAATCATTAAATCAAATTTCAACCAAGGTAAATAATCATAAAAGAAATTGCAAAAATTAATTAAAATAGAAATATACCACTTTTATTGAAACAATGGCTTCCTCCGTCACCGCAGCATATGGGGTTTAGCTCATCTTGCTCAAAACACCCTCAAAAGTTTGGTACATAGCTCAAAGTGTTTGAAAATAATGAAAAAGAGTGAAAATAATGTTAATAGTGAGTTTGCAACTTTTATAAAAGTTACAGACTCACTGTTACAAGGTATAACTGTTTCACCGAAACTAAATGTTGCAAATGAAGATAAACGTTGCAAATTTAAAAGCTTTAGCAACCTAATCTTTAAACTTTTGGCCACGGAAGCTTCAAACTTTTCGCAACAGAATCTTCATCTTCTTCATCATGATCACGAGCAGTTTTCTGGATTTCTGATTCTTCGTTTTTGGACTCTCCAGACTCCCCCGTAACTCTTCTTAGACTCTTCTATCTATACTTGCACGATCAAACCACTCCAAATCTTCACAGAGTCTTCTCAATAAATGAGAAAATATTCTCGGTATTTTCTTTTTCTCCTGCTGTTAATTCTCGGTGATTTTGTTGCTGTTATTTTCTACCTACAACTCGCGAATAATACTCTTTTGATACCTCCAACCGTAAGAATATAATATCTCATTTAACTGATTTTCAAGAAATACCCGAGATTATTTTCCTTTCCCTTTTTACGGCAAAATTCGTGATATTGAGAGATTCTGTTCTATTCTATAACTCTTTCAATCGTGTACAACTCTAAGTAACTAAGGTAAGAAGATACTGTTGACTTAACACCTAAAAATTTTCTCATCAAATATCACGTGAATAAGATTTATGGTTTCCCGCCATTTCAATTTTCAAACAAGAAAGAATGGGTGCCTCAACTTGTGGGTGCCTTTAACACTTTTTCAGCCAATTTTTCACAATTATTTATTTCTTAAAAATACCTACAAACACAATGAAAATGCGATATTAGTGCAAAATAAGGACTAACAAGAATAGAGAAGTGAGATCAAATTAGACACAAATATGTGTCTATCATTCGTGTTCTTCATATTCTTCACTATGTTCTTCAACGATCTCTCTATTTCTTATTCTCTCGGTAAAATTTGGCCAATTAGTATTATCAGCTTGACGGGTTGTTTGCTTTTTTCGAGCCATCTTTAGATTGTAATTACGACGATGAATTGATTTAAGATGATACGATGAATTGGTTTAGGCACAATCGGTAGTTAGAAAAGAAGAGAAGAAGATGAGAAGAAAAAGATAATCGGTAGAGAAGAAGGAGTTATAAGGTTTAGGTTTTTATACTTTTATTAGTAAAATGATATATAGGTATTTTTTTTATTAGGGAAAGGGTATATAAGTATTTTACCTATCATTAGACTATCCTATAGCTATATCTGTTGGATGGGTATAAATTAGTCTCCCTAAATTTTTTTTGTGTAGCCTTCAAAAACGCTAGATTAATCAAGTGGTGTGCATTTATTTTGAATTTTCAAGTATTTTTTTGACATCATCTCAAAATTTAAGAAAGTGAGATGAGATTTTGAGGGATGTTGAAGTCATCCATCAAAACCCATTTACATTTATGTTTAAGAAAAAACCATTTAAATTTTGCTGCTCGTGTTTTACTGGACCTTCCAAAAAAACAAAAATCCTCACTATTCGTTTTCGCCTCTTTTTGGCACGGTCCTAAAGATGCATGTGTAAGCTTTGTTCTAACTTTGATCTCTGTACACATGTGTGCGGGAGGTGTCAAATTCTTGGAGGATAATTAACTTATACTCATTGGGTTGAAAACTGGAACGGCCGGACTCCATCATCGAACTACTCTGACTTGGAACTTTTGTTAAATGAGAGATGCTACACGGGACGGGAGGAAGTAATCAGTCTGATGTGCATGTATACTCTTAGAAGGTATGCCAAAGTTAAAAGAGCGATTCCTGATACGTGTTGACATATTTGAATAGTGTTAAAAACCTAGATGCATGTTCTAATCAGAATATAAGAATATACAGATTAATGCGGAAGCAAAAGAAAAGGATTATAAATACCTCCAGCCATTGATCTTGAATCCTTGAGTTTGCCCTAATTTTGGTTGCTATGAACTTCGATGCCAAACCCTCTTTCTCA
Source organism: Papaver californicum (assembly GCA_023531435.1). NCBI lineage: Eukaryota > Viridiplantae > Streptophyta > Magnoliopsida > Ranunculales > Papaveraceae > Papaver > Papaver californicum. The sequence goes on along the minus strand of JAJJMC010027962.1, from coordinate 6,935,971 downwards.
ATTGTAGATGGTGTATGCAGGATATGAGAATGAATTTGGTGACCTTTCTGTTCTGTTTTCTATCTTTATGAAAAACTAACTCTAGCCATCATAGAGCAGTTACCGATAGATATAGAGATGGGTTTTCTGAAGGTGGGAGAGAGTAGTGGGGCTAATGGGGCTAATGGATCACATATGCCTTTTTCCCCTTTATTTTAGCCCAATGAGAAAAAGTCTAACATTCTCCCACTTGATCCATTTCACGAAAGACTCCATATACGGATCATGGCGATTAATCATCTTTAGAGCAAGAATTGTTCTTCCATGTATCACAATATACTTAGTCTTTCACCACTCATACTTAACTTAACGAATAAACCATATGTTTACTCTAGGTCAAAATGTAATGACATTTCTCAACAAAATAACTGAAGTAAGTACGTACATAAATTCCAAATGAGAAATAATCCAACTAAAATAAAAGCTTTAGAAAACCATAAAGAATGTACTACATTATAGGACCAAGTCCCATCCTTACTACATGATCCTTGAATCCTTTAATATGCATGCCTTTAGTCAAGGGATCAGCTATCATCAGTTCAGTGCTAATGTGTTCAATGATCACTTTCTTTTCCTGCACACGTTCTTTTATGGCTAGATACTTTATGTCGATGTGCTTACTTCGACTTCCACTCTTATTATTCTTAGCCATAAAAACAGCAGCTGAATTGTCACAGTACATTCTTATTGGTCGGCTAATAGAGTCAACAACTCTTAGCCCAAAAATGAAGCCTTTCAGCCATACACCATGTGAGGTAGCCTTAAAACAAGAAACGAACTCAGCTTCCATTGTAGAAGTGGCCGTCAAGGTCTGCTTGGCACTCCTCCAGGATATTGACCCATCAGCTAGCATGAACACGTATCCTGATGTGGATTTACGCGAATCATTGCAGCCTCCAAAGTCAGAATCGGAGTACCCTACCACTTCAAGACTGTTTGTCCGTCTATACATAAACATGTAATCCTTAGTACCTTTAAGGTATCTTAACACTTTCTTCGCAGCCTTCCAGTGATCGATTCCTGGATTACTCTGATATCTTTCTAATACTCCAACGGCATATGAAATGTCGGGTCTGGTACAGACCTGAGCATACATAATGCTACCAACAACTGAAGCATATGGAACGTTTTTTATTCGTTCCCTTTCAATGTCATTCCTGGGGCATTAGTCCAAACTGAACCGATCGCCTTTTAAAATGGGTTCTATACTTGGTGAACAATCTTTCATACCAAATCTTTCTAAGACTTTGTTGATATAGGATTCTTGAGACAAACCTAAAATGCCTCAAGATTTATCTCTATGGATCTTTATGCCAATTGACATAAGACGCCTCACCCATATCTTTCATATCAAAGTTACTTGAAAGAAATTGTTTCACCTCATACAGTAATCCTTTATCATTGGTTGCGAGCAAAATATCATCCACATACAACACAAGGAAACATATCTTGCTCCAACTGACCTTAAGGTATATACATTGATCCATAGCATTTTCTTCGAATCCAAATGAAGTAATGACTTTATGAAATTTCATATACCATTGTCGAGAAGCTTGTTTCAACCCGTATATGGATTTATTAAGCTTATAAACCAAATGCTCACGATCTTTAGAGGCGAATCCTTCAGGTTGTTTCATATAAACCTCTTCCTCTAAATCACCATTGAGAAATGCCGTTTTCACATCCATCTGATGTAGCTCTAAATCAAAATGAGCTACTAATGCCATCACCACTCGGAAAGAATCTTTCTTTGATACAGGAGAAAAAGTCTCAGTGTAATCGATTCCTTCCCTTTGAGTGAACCCTTTGGCAACGAGTCTAGCCTTATGTCTCTCGATGTTGCCATGCGAGTCTTTCTTTGTTTTAAAGACCCACTTGCATCCAATGGCTTCTACACCGTCGGGCAACTCTGCGAGATCCCAAACTCTGTTAGATGCCATAGAGTCCATCTCATCATTCGGGCGTCCTCTCAGTCAGCCTATGGATGTGGCTATGGATGAGAACCTCGGCCATTCATCCATAAGTCTGAATCTCTAGAATTTATGGCTTGTGTAAATGACATAGGATCATTATCGGCCCCAATGTTACAATCCGAATCTTGCAGATACACTAAATAGTCACTAGAAATAGTTGATTTTCTTGCTCTATTAGATATCCTCAATGGAACTTGTATAGCCTCACGATGAACAATTTGTTCCTCCTCACGATGAACAATTTGTTCCTCATTACCATCATGATCTATTAGATTGTTGTCAACTTGTGGAACCTCAATGGTTGGTTGTATAACACGTAATTTATCCTGAGGTGTGTGAATAACAATCAACTTATCACTTGAAACAGTAGGTGGAAGTTGATCAATATCATTTTCAGGAACAATATCCTGAAATTGATCACTTCCACTAATCAAGTCATTCTCAAGAAATTTAGCATTTCTTGATTCCACAATTCTAATGCTATGAGACGGACAATAGAATCTATAACCTTTATACCTTTCAGCATATCCAATGAAATGCCCACTAATAGTCCTTGGGTCTAGCTTCTTCTCTTGTGGGTTGTACACTCTCACTTCAGACGGGCATCCCCAAATGCGTACATGTTGTAAACTTGGTTTCCATCCTTTGAATAACTCAAAAGGCGTCTTTGAGACGGCCGGAACCCGGTTTAATATGTACGCTGCCGTCTTAAGAGCTTCTACCCATAAAAAGGATGGAAGTTTAACATTACTTCTCATACTTCTCACCATGTCCATTAAGGTTCGGTCTCTTCTTTCTGCTACACCATTCTGGTCCGGAGAACCAGGCATAGTGTATTGGGCAACAATCCCATGCTCTTGAAGAAATCTTGCAAATGGACCTGGTGCTTTTCCGTTCTCTGTGTATCTACCATAGTACTCTCCACCTATATCTGATCTCACAATCTTAATGTGCTTACCACATTGTTTCTCTACTTCAACCTTAAACAATTTAAAGGCATCCATCCATAGCTTCGTCTTTACAACGAAGTAAGTAAAGATACATATATCGTGAATAATCATCTATGTAGGTGATAAAGTATTTCGGATCATTAGCGTTCATGTCTGGACAACAAATGTCCGTGTGTATGATCTCTAATAGTTTTGAATTTCTCTTGGCACCAATTTTGTGTTTGTTAGTTTGCTTTCCCTTAATGCAACCAACACAAGTATCAAAATCAGTAAAGTCTAAAGTACTAAGTACCCCATCCTTTACCAATCTCTTAACTCTCTCAGTGGAGATATGTCCCAATCTCCGGTGCCACAAAATTGAGGAAACCTCATTCACAATACATCTTTTTAACCCAGAATTAACATGCATAGAACTTTCAGTGATATCATTTTGCAAATAAAGACGATATAAACCATCAGACAAAATACCATTACCAATAACTTCAGAATTTCTGAGAATACTAAAGCCAGAATTCGAAAAGTTAAAGGAAATTCCTAAAGGTACAAGTCTTGAAACTGAAATCAAGTTTCTAGTGAAACCTGGTATATAAAACGTCTTTTCTAAATGCAAAGTAAAACCACTACTTAAAATTAAACTGCATGTCCCAACAGCTTCCACATGTGAACTCATCTTACTGCCTGAATAGATGTAGTGTTCACTTCCCATTGGTTTCCTTAGGTTTGTCATACCCTCCAAGATATTCGAAACATGGATTGTAGTACCAGAATCAATCCACCATGTATTATGATTAATATTAACCATATTAGATTCATAAACAAACGCTAAAAAATTATCACCCTTTAATTCAGGAGTGTCATAATTGACATCAGAAATATTTCCAGTTAAAATTGCTGCAAAGAAAAATATATACATGCTTATAAATAAATATTTGAGACTTAAACTTAATCATGATTTACCAATGCAAGTCATGTATAAAAATATGAATCTAGTGACATACAACTTGCCTGTGGGATAAAGTCCTACTCAAATTAGATTCATAACTACATGATGAAACTACTAAACCATATTCATTCCTTAATTCCTATGGGTAGATTAAGGAACATAATTCAATATTTCACCCCAATTAATCATACAAATATAATAAAATTTTCTGTGGGCATAATTCATCATATTATGTATGATTAATTACAAATTTATGTCTAGTTTCACATGTGATTTCTTAAGAAAATTTTAAATAACTAAAGATGTTGTGGCTACTCTCTAATTATTAAAATTATTAAATCACTTGACATAATCTTTGTTTATGTACAATCCTAATGGTCATAATATATACAACTAATCATTTTATAACCATTGCACATGTCAATAAATAATAATACAACATAAAAAACAAGACATCATAAATGTTGTAATGGTCATAAATACGAACTTATGTGTTGTACATGAACTTTTATCCCTCAATGTTTAACTTAGTATTACCAAGAAAACTCTTGGACATGCTATGTTACATTGCTACCTAAACTTTGGGCAAAAATAAAATAAAATCCCAAAGCAACTGAAGTAGCTTTAGACGCCAAGGTGACCACAAACTAAACAAGATGTTAAGGACAAAATGAATCCATGTCTCTCAACCAAAAATACATTCTAACATTGAGTCAAATATATACAGTAAAAGTAGATCTAACCCCAAATCAAATATGTTAATTCACGTATCAACAAGTGAATTGTGATAAGGCGCTAAATTATGAATGTACGGCAAATATGGTGTCAAATCATCCTTAATGAAATCAGCATAGCCAGTGGGTCATTTCCATGACACGGAAAATCAAGTTTTAACAACTCAACATAATCTCCATTATCCGTCTCAGAAAATCTACTGTGCCAGTCCTACTCAATAACATCTTTTAAATAGCCATGAAAATAGGATTTGTTACACAGTGTCTAATGATTTCTGAAGTAACATGGAAGTGTCTTGGTGATGTACAATTCGTGCATTCTTGTTCTAAATATACACAGTAAGACTAAGAACCAACCCCAGCAAAACTATTGATGACATAGATACTACTGACTTGCTGTGAGTCGGACTAAATCATGCTAGTAGTCATGATTTTGAAACAATTTATTTATTATATATGTATGCCCTGTTTGCATCAAGCTATAGCATCTAAGGACAACACGAGAACTGTAATACCATGGGAATTGATAACATTGAGCTTAGTCAGTGAGAGGCAAATTTAAAAGCTCAGTCAGAAGAGAATCTACTGTTGACACAATTTGACTCCAAAGGATTACATTACCAGCAAATTTAAAAGCCTTCTTGGGCTTAATCATTCCATAGCCGAATATAGTTAGTAAATATAACCGTTTGTAATACGATCATGAGAATTAGCTGGCAAATCTGAAACTACACAGTTCCTACGAAAATGCAACAAGATTGCACAACAAGGATACATGGACTTCTTTCTATAAAATAGATAATAAAGTAATCATGAAGTTGTATAACAACAGCGCGACAAAAGAATACGTGTTAACAATATTGCTACTTCAAACTAAAGACCTGAGTTTCAGAGCATCTGAACCTCACGGATCGAAAACACTGACTCTACGGAAATTCGATTTATGAACCAAACTCAAAGAACCTAAATTACTCAATCAAGGCAGAGGTGAATATACGTGGCTCTGATACCAAATGTTAAAAACCTAGATGCATGTTCTAATCACAATATAAGAACATACAGATTAATGCGGAAGCAAAAGAAAGGGATTGTAAATACCTCCAGCCATTGATCTTGAATCCTTGAGTTTGCCCTAATTTTGGTTGCTATGAACTTCGGTGCCAAACCCTCTTTCTCAATTGTAGATGGTGTATGCAGGATATGAGAATGAATTTGGTGACATTTCTGTTCTGTTTTCTATCTTTCGGAAAAACTAACTCTAGCCATCATAGAGCAGTTATCGATAGATATAAAGATGGGTTTTCTGAAGGTGGGAGAGAGCAGTGGGGTTAATGGGGCTAATGGATCACATATGCCTTTTTCCCCTTTATTTTAACCCAATAAAAAAAAGTCTAACAAATAGCGGGTCCAAGAAGGGCATAAACATTATTTTTCTTAGAGAAATTTTGTGTTTGGGTCGTAGGTTTTGGTATGGTAGAGTGTTTGGGTCGTAAATTTGTCCAATGATGTGTTTGGGTCGTAAGACCGTCAGTCAACACGGTCAAACTAACCGACCGTTAGTCCAAAAAATTACAAGTTTGCCATTCAGTCAAAGTACCCATTAACAGCCGTTTTTTTGTCAAAATTTCGTCAAAAATTCGGCAAACATTCGGCAAAGATTCGGCAAAGATTCTCTGTATCATTTTTTGTCCAAAAAATCGCCGTTTTTTTGAGCCGATTTTTCCAATTAATCGCCGATTAATTCAAAAAATCTCTGTTGCTTTTTGTTATTACGGGTTTTTTGGTTTTTTTGGGTTTTTTAGAAGTTGCTTCTTCCTTTGCTTCTTCCTTTGCTTATTCCTCCCTGCAAAAAAAAAAGAAAAACAAGAAAAAGCAACGATCAATCAAGGGTTTGTGGGTATTAATCGATTATCAACACTAAGATTAAGCCAATGATGAACAAAAGTGTATCTAGGTAAGTAATTTTGATAATTTTATGTTTGGTTTTTAGGGTTTTAACAATGGGTAGTAGAGTTTTTAAATCTATACTTTGATCTTGCTTCTATGATTGTGATTGATTTGTGATTTGAATGAAATCATTTGTTTGTAAACAGGTTGGTGAATGATGGGTGTAGTTCTGAAGATGAAGACTACATTCCAAGAGTAAGGAACCTTAATCTTGAGAATTGTGATGAAGAAAGCTCATATTACACAGGAAGTGAGAGTGATGAAGGGGATGATGTACCTACTGATGCTGACAATGAAGTGGATAACATTAATCAACAACTAGTTTTGTATAGTGATGAAGCTGAGGTTTGTAGACATGAAGAAATTGATCATGGTGAGTTCATTAAAAACACCCAAAATCTGTATGAAAATGAAGATGAGGATGATGAGTTTAGTGTTGCAAATTCTCCCACATATCAGTTATATATTGGCATGGAATGGCCAACATTTATTCATTGTAGGAAGTACTTGAGAGATTTAGCAATTAAGAGGCATTTTAGTGTTAAAAAGATAATGAATACTGAAAAAAGGCAAGAATGGAGATGTGCAGCGGAAGGATGTACTTGGAGAGTTAATTGTTATCCAACCTTTGATAAGATCACATTTAGTGTGCAAATCTGGAGAGTTGAAACATAGTTGTAAACCTAAAGGTGTGTGCTCTTTTTTCATGTCTCCTTATTTTGTGTCTCATTATGTTGTGCTTATTAAAATCTTGATGGCAATATAGAGCCAATAGCCAATCCGGTATATTGGCTTGAGGTATGATTTCTAATCCAATATATTTTGTGTTTCATTTAACTAATCCAACAGAATGTATAAATATGAACTTAATATTGCCAAATATAGGTCCCTGATGTTTACAAGGTAAATCCTCCAAGAATCGTAAGACCAGTTGGTAGGCCAAGATCGCAAAGAAGGCGAGAGAGGAATGAGCAACTTGGAATACAAAGGGGAATGAAACAATGTGGAGTTTGTAAAGAGTGGGGCCATAATAGAACTGGTTGCAAATTTCAACCTGAGGGTCATCCATCCAATGTTGGTAAGTGGTAGCTATCAGAATCTCTTTTGTACATTTCACTTTCTTGAACTGTGAATGAACCATATGTTAATCCATGACACCAGTACCTAGCTCATCCATCTAATGTATGATGTATTGGTCTTAGGTGTCCATATATATCGTGGACCACATGATAGGAGGCCTCTTATCAGTGATGGAGCCGCAATACCTAGACCAACACCTACATCCAGAATATATATCACTACAGGTATTAGGACAACTAATGGAGGAGTACCTAGAGGTGGAATTCCACCTATGGCTGACATTCCAATTGGTAGAGGGAGACCTGGTGCTATTGCAAGAGGTAGAGGTGGTGCAGCTGGTACTACAAGTGCAGCTGTAAGAGAAAGAGGGGGTGGTGTTGCAAGGGGAAGAGGAAGAGGTACTCATAGTGCTACTGCATCTCAATCATCTCAGGCATCATCTCAGGCATCTACAATCACACAACAGCCTACTACATCAACAAGGCCTGCTTCCCTTTTGGGGCACAATCAAGACCAGCCACAGCTAAAGAAAACCAACAATTCTACTTTTGGGGTTAAATGGTATTAGTTTTTAACTTTGTTTTTTGTCTTGTCAAACCAAATACTCTACTCTACAATTGTATAACTTGTTTAAATCCTTAAAAATCTTATTTTGTTGTGATGCCAATTTGTTTTTTGTTAAGTTTTCTTGTTATGGTGGTGAATGCAATGGTAAATATTTAACACAAATTTGTTAAAAAAAAAAAAAAAAAAAAAAAAAAAAAACGTAATAAGCAAATGATGCAGAGAATTTTTGACGTTTTTTTGACGAATTTTTGACGTTTTTTTCGCCGATTTTTTGAACAAAAAACTGATACAAAGAATCTTTGCCGAATCTTTGCCGATTTTTTGCCGAATGTTTGCCGAATTTTTGACAAAAAAACGGCTGTTGATGAGTACTTTGACGGAATGGCAAACTTGTAATTTTTTGGACTAACGGTCGGTTAGTTTGACCGTGTTGACTGACGGTCTTACGACCCAAACACATCATTGGACAAATTTACGACCCAAACACTCTACCATACCAAAACCTACGACCCAAACACAAAATTTCTCTTTTTCTTAACCAACGAAGTATTTTTCTTCCTCCACGTGTTCCCAGCAAGTAGAATATCTTGTAATGTCTCAGAGCTGTAACTGCACTAGTAGGCTAGCCGCTAGTGGAAGTACTATTAAGTTGAAAAAAGAGAAAAAAGGTTATCCCAAAGCATCGCAGACCCCCCTTGGATTTTGCAGGTACTGATCCCAGTTCACATCCTTGTCTATGCATCCGTCATAAAAAGTCATCCGGTCAAAAGTTAGGTGCAGGAAGTTTCAAACCCAGCTACCCACGTCGCCAGGTCTCCACCAGTACTAAAGAGACCCTCCGCCACCGCCAGTACTAAAGAGATGCATGCATGCCAACATGGGAAATCGAAATTTCCAATGGATTTAAAACGAGTCAAAATACAACTTTGTTGAACAATCAAAATTTTGCATGGACTGCAATTTTTCTTTGTCCTCGGGAGTCAGAATTGATTAATTTGACAAAAGCCAAGAAAATGATGGTTGACAGTTCATAATCAAGAGTGCCAAGGAGTCCAATGATCTTCACTGTGGATCTTAAGTTGAGTCTTACCAAGATTCATGACATTATCCATTCCAAAGAGAAATTTTAAGTAAAAATGTAGCTCCCAAAATTCAAAACGTAATCCAGCAAAAAGAGAAAAAAGAAATCACCACTATAGACATAGTCCATGGGATGTTGCAAGAATATATGCGTAGCTTTTTCTGCAAAAGGAAGGCTATGCATACTGCATATATATTCTTTTGCTAGTGCTTCAAGTGTAAGCGACTACACACCAAAACGAGAGCCGTGGTATAGTTGTTGATTTTCAGTTTTTCCTTGCATGATTGCATCCAAAGCAAACACCACCGTCCAATTTTTTGGATTTGATTTTGTTTTTTCTTTTTTTGTGTGGTAGGATTTTGTTGGATTTGTTGATGTATACATTTACGGTTTTAGTTTGCAATAGCCACCATCTGATCTGCTGGGCCCTTCATGACATTCGGAAACATCTGTATATTTCGTGATATTAGCCTTTTTACTTACCTGGCACCTTTCCAATAAACTTACATTGGTGATGTGGAATTTCTTTTTATGTATATTTTTTAAAAAAGTACTAATTTGATATGTTCATTTATTTGGTTAAATAATTAATGGATTGTTTCCACTATTATATGTGTTAAAAATGTTCCTCGTTATATACCGTTCATAACTAAATCAAATGACAAAATTAAACTGTCATATGTAAACATTTATTAGAAAGTATGTACAAGACCGGAATTGTTTACGTGGGAGAATTGTGATGAGCCTCACAACAACGCTGGCACTTGCATGTTGGATATAATTGTGAATCTAATTTTGGAACTGTTAGTATTAGGAACTGTTATGAAGATTTCCCAAGGAAAGGGACTTTGGAAAGGAATTCTCAGCGCTAAGCATTAGCTAAAGGAGAATATGTGTACTTCAGTTGGGAATGTAAAAGTTTGTATTTTTGACATGACAATTGGAGAGGTGAAGGGATCTTAAAAGAACTATTTCCCACAACTTACATAAAAGCAGGAACAAAGTGGAATAGCATTGTGGAGTGTGTGGATGGGCAAGGCAACTGGGAACTTAAGATTGGTGCATTAGCCTCAACAAGTGTAAGAGACGAATACTTCGAGCTAACGAGGAAGATCGGGTCACCTCTTACTTTCACTGAGGAGGGAGACACGGTCAAGTTCTTTGATGATGCATCTGGCAAATTCCCCAACAAGAAATGTTATGAAATTCTTAATGCTCAATTCGAAACGCCGGTAGCTTCATTCTCTAAATTTCTATGGCATAAAGAAGTTCCGCCGAAAGTATCTACATTACTTTGGTCTGCCTTTCATAATTCATACCCATATTATCCAACTTACAACATAGAGGTATAACTGTTTCGGACTTAACATGTAAACTTTGTGATAAAGAAGTGGAAGATGGCAACCACATCATGTGTCACTGAAAGTATACAAGGAAGGTGTGGTTCTATTTCATTAAGGCTTTCAAGATTTCTTGGTGTATGAATGACAATCTGCAACAGAATTTTGAAGCTTGGAGCCACAATGTACTGTCAGGAAGAAACAAAAAACTATGGGAGTGCCTTCCATACGCAGTGATATGGGATATTTGGAAAGAAAGAAATTCTAGAACTTTTGAAGAAAAAAACAAGACAGCGGAAGACATAATCCTGGAGGTGAAAGCTATTCTGATTTTATGGGCTTTAGAATTAGAATTTTTCAACGGGACCCCGATAACCAGCATCCTGTTCAATTGGAATGCTGTGGCCTTTTAATTTGTTTAAATTTTCGCTTTATAAGTGACAGTTTATACCCTTTTTATTTTTTATGAACTGAACCTTTTCGTCAAAAAAAAAATATTAGGAGTTTTCTGTCGCTTTGGTACTATGTGCGTAACCAATTGCCTGATAGTCTTTTTTTTTAGATTTCATTATTTGTTTCAAAAATACCAGTTGGTCCTAAAAAACGTAAGATAATGTTATCACTACTTAAAATCTATCCTTTATATGTTAAAATAGAGAAGATTAATTTTTAAAAAATAACGTATATTTCAAACTATAAATTGGATTTAACAAACTTAAATATATAGAAAACTTTCGGTGAAATATATACAATGAGTATAAATACCACTATAAAAATTGAACTTTTAAAAGTTTTATATAATCCATTCAGCTAAATATTAGTTTATTGTTCAAAATTAACTGCTATTGTTGCAGTTCATTTACAATATAAAATGTGGGATAATAGTTCATTATTAAAATGATCTGTTAGAATAAATGAACGTAGGATGGTAATACATATTGAAAGATAAACAACATAATGACAGTTCATCTTGAAGACTGAATTGTACAACGGTAGTTCATTTTGCTAAATGTTCTAGCGGTTCATTTACAAAAATAAATTAGTTGATGGAAGACAAGTTATTTTGCTTGATAAATAATTCACTTAGCAGTTTATTTTGGAGAATTATGGAATGACGGTTCACTTTGCTAGATGAATTGGTAATTAAGCAGTTATTCTTGCTATATCAGCTATTGATTTAGAAGTTTGATTTGCTAAATGCCAACTCATTTTCTAGGGTGAATTTTTTTTATGTAAGTTCATTTTATAAACTAGACTCTTTTTTATTACAGTTTATATTATAAATTAAACATTTATTTTCTCTTATCTTACATTTTATTTTCTGGAATAAACTATCTATTATGAAAGTTCATTTTCTAGGATGAATTTTTATTTGGTTATATTTGTTTGAAAATTTGTCGAAGAGTTTTCCTTTCTTGTTCAAATGAAATTTACTAGGAATTTATATTTGTTTTAAGAGAAACATTGTTTACAAAGATGAGCGGGAAAGATTTTGAGGTTTAAACCTAATTTTTCTAATGTACAACCAAAATTTATTTTCTTTTTCACCATTACTACGAAATTTTTCATCATTATTATCTTTTTTTTTAAAATAAAGAGAGGAGATGAAAGAAAAGTACAATAAATAATTTTAAAAAATGAAAAAAAATCAAGGATAAATATTTTATTAATGGAGAAAATGATTTGAGAGAAGAAAAAAATGAAAAAGTACATGCAAAAAAGAAGAGAAAAAATAGGTGCAGTGAAGACCAGAGTAAAAATAAATCTATAAAATAAGAAAGGCGAAATAGATATGGAGAATATAACAAAGAGAGATGTTAGTTTACTGTTTTATACTCCTTACGTCCCACGTGTAAATGCAAAATTGTGGATTTCTCTTGTCTCATTAGATAGTCAGAAATCAAATTCTAAGAAGGTTTGTACCACATATGTCGTTATCTAAATATCATGAGCATCATCATAATTAAATTAGTGTCTCTAGTATTGGGAATATGATTTAAGAGTCAAAAAGGAATGAACATTTATAAAATTAAAAGTATTTCTTGATTGAAAAAGATTTCACCTGCTTATATATATTAGGGGATGGAGGGAGTATATTTTTAACCAATAATTGATGTCCTTTGATTTTCACTACACCAAACTAACTTGATTGCCCCATAAATTGACCAGATGGTTATTTTTTCTTAGTGTGCACATCCTTTTTAAGAGTGTTAACTTGGCATTTTCATTTGATTTGTTAAATAATCAACAAATAATTGGTTCAGTAACTCATAGATTAGTTTTTATGGGTGTATTAGACATCTAAAATAAATACTTTTGTAATATCCATACTTTCCAAATATACTTTCCAAATATATTTTTTGGGCATTCTACCCAGATTTTATACCCCACAATAAATGAAAGTGACTAAATTACCCTTCAAACTTTGGGTTTATGAAGGAATTTTTTAAAACGAGTTTCATTATGTTTCTTCGGGTATCCTGTTTCTTCCCTTCTTTCTTTTTTCAGTTTTCAGAAACGAAAAAGGGGTTTAAGTTTCTGATCTGATCAACACTTCAAATCGTGGTGAAGAAATGATGTTAAGTCGAAGATTAAAGGATACTTACTTCCCAAATCTGATTAACACTTCAAATCAATAAGTTTTCAATTTCAATTCATCTGGGTTTTATCCAGGTTTTGATTCATAGATTCAATCTGTTTGTGTTTGATTCTAAGATGAACACACAACGTTTATTTTTTTGATTCAGTATGATTTGAAGTTCATTATCTATTTTGGTTATATAATTTTCTTGTCAATTTTTGGGTTTCTGTCGATGATTTTTCTAGGGTTAGTAATAATCTGATTTTTATAATTAAAAACTTCAACAATTTTTTTTCAATTTATCAATTAGGAAATAGGAACCAGTTAATTGTTAATATAAAACCAATTTCATGATTACCATAGATGATTTTGTTTAACTTATTTCTATGTGAACTAATTTAATTTTCCCTATATAACTCATCATGTTTTAGGTTTTTGATCTATTTTTATATTCAATTTGATGAGCATTCAACTTGTAGTGTTTTTTGTAAACTGATTTCAATTGATGTTTGTGAACAAATTTTTATTTCATTATTTAAAGCAGGATGAATCCAGTTTCATCACGTGTTTGTCATCATGTGTTGATGTTTAGAAAACATGTTGAATACTTATGTTGAATGCTGTTGTCATTGAGAACATATTATTGTTAATATGTTTGTTGTAGATGGATCCCGATTACCTAATTATTTGTGTTGTTATGTACTTTACGGACTCGTGTTCATACAAGGTTAGTATGACATCAACGGTCGATGAATTGAAGTGGTATGTGTGTTTGTTTTAGAAAAAGATGTCACCAGCATCAATTCAATTTATATTTGATGGTGGTGAGGGACAAAAAATGGTTGTTGATAATGATTTTAAGCTTCAATCGGTGATATCATTTTGTTACGTTAAGAGTTTGAGTTTGTTGGAGTTTGAACTTGGGTTTGTCCGTGAAGAACCTTTGATGATGGAGTTGTTGTTAGCTGAAGAAGCAAGCCAACAAATGTCCATTATTCTTACTTCTCATCATGGTTGTCGTCCCAACAACGAGCGTGCATTTAATGGAAAACTTGTAATCAAAAAAACTTGTAAAGGGGATGAATGGGAATTCATTATAAAAGGTGTTGTGCAAGAGTTTTTGGGAGGACGAGAAGAAGCTCGGTTTGTTGTTTAAAAGTATAATTTTGGTCGCAAAATTAAGGTTCTTAAGAGTGTTGATACACGATATACGGTTGAGTGCTTTTATAAGGAGGAATTTTAATGCAAATGGAGGTTTTGTGCATCGACGAAGACTCAAGTTTGAAGAAGCACTTTATCCTTCAGGACTATAATGGAGACCGTACGTGTTGTGCCGGTTATAAAGATGAAACTAATAGTGTTCCCATTACATGCGAGTTAGTTAAGATTTTGGTAATCGACTAACTCAAACAAAATCCAAAAAGAGAAATCACGTGATATTATGGATGATTTGAAGAGTGATTATGGGTTAACATTGAGATACAATCAAGTGCATGCCGGAAAAGAAGTATGTTTGAAGGAGTTATATGGTGATGATACCAAGGGATACACTGATTTGGCACGGTGGTGTGATGCTGTAAAGAGAATAAATGGAGGAAGTCGAGTTGATTTAGTCTTAGAAGGAAACCAATTCAAGAGTTTGTTCTTAGCTTTTGACGCTTGCATATTTGGCTTCGAATTTTATCGTCCAGTGTTGTTCTTAGATTGAACTTTTTTGACGGGAAAGTTTAGGGGATGCCTTATGGCGGCTACTGGGAAAAATGCAAATAATGGTATGTCTTCTCTTATAGATATATTTGATAAAAATTCATTTTATTATTGAAGTCAGATTGCATCCACACAAATTGTATTTTTCTGTCAGTTTCTGTCAGTATTTTTTTCACAGGATGCAACTAGTTACATCTTATGTATATAACTCTGTTTTTTTAATTTTTTACAGGATGCAACCAGTTACATCTTGTGCTTATCACCCTGAATTTTTCCGCTTAATGATTTTTTTTATGTCTGTTTTGTTTTGTTTTTGTAGGAATCTTCCATTTAGAATACAATATTGTTTCAAGCGAGGATGTCGACAACTGGCGTTGGTTTCTTGGAGAAGCTAGAGTCTATTTTAGGTCCTCGCCCATTAACTTTCACTTCGGATCGTCACGATGGTTTGGTCTTCGGTATTCCCGTTGTATTTCCTACTTCTCATCATGGTTATTGTTATCATCACTTGAAAAACAATGTCCGTACTCAGATTAAGAAGAAGAAAGAAGAATATTGTATTGCAATGGACTTGTTCACTCAATGTTTTTATTCGTCAACTCTTGAAGGTTTTCATGATGGTATGAATAAGTTGAAGGAAATGGGATGCGAAGGTCTTCACCGCTACTTGAGTGTTCTTCCCATGGAGAATTGGTCCCCAGCACATTGTAAAGGATGTACGGAGACATGTGTTCAAATATCGCAGAATCCTTTAATGCTTGGATTAGGGAGGCGAAAAGTATGCATATTGCAACATTAGTCGACTACATTCGAGTCAAGATAATGGTTCAAATGAGTTCAAGGAAGGTTGAAGGGTCAAAGTATTCTGGATATATGTGTCCCAATCTTGAGAAATAAGTTGAGAAGTCAATTCGTGCCGGCAGTACTTGGAGAATAAGCAAGTCTGGTGAACTTGAGTTTGAAGTACACTCCTCCGATCATACTCATACTATTAATCTTAGCAAGTGGTACTGTAGCTGTCAGCGTTGGTTTACTGATCAGTTCCTTTGTGCTCATGTTATCGTGTGTATGGATTCAGCAAAGCTTTGCGTCTATGATTTCATTAATCTTTTTTTCAGTATTGGGTTCTTCCAGGCTGCATATGATCATTCAATCAAACCAATTCCAAATCATGACAAGCCTTTAATTGTTGCTGAAGAAAAACTTATCCACCCACCAGATGTTGTTGGCAAAGTAGGAAGACCATCCAGCCAACTATTTTTTGTAATATTGGGAAGAGAATTGTAGTGTGTCCAAGAAACGTCATGGAAGTCAAATTGAAGCAAGGTAAAATGGTATTTATATTCAGGCTTCGATGCAACTTCACAGTGGTGTTTCATCATGATCAACAAGTAATGGAAATCGTTGATGTTAGTATTCTGTAATTTTTGCAATTCATTATCTATCAACTTTGTAGCCATTTTTTCATCTTCCATGGAGACATAAAACCGAAAACAAATTAAGTACACTATTTAATTCAATCATTTTTACCAAAAAAATTAATAAAAAAATAATTAAAAAAATGAATCAAATATTTTTGTGTGTTACCCATGCAAGTGTGCTCAGAAACGCGGTCATAATGAATCCATCGCATTTATTGTTAGGATGAAACAATTCCCTCCATTTCATAATCTTAAACTCGATAATACTGTTTCGCACGGAATGATTTAACATCATTTCTTGGATGCATTCACCCATAATAGAGATTGCAAACTCACTACCTCTATTGTAATTCCAAATGCAGTCTCTGCATTATTGATCATTCATATAGTTACAACAGTTAAAAAACAGGATGAAACAAACAGGTAAAAAAAGGATGAAACTGGTTTCATCTAAGTTTAACAGTTTTGGTATAAACAGGATGAAACCAGTTTCATCCAAGCATAAACAAAAACCATACTAAAATGAATCCTGTTTTATCCTAAACAATAATGCAAAAACAAATTATCAAAACAAAAAACAGTTGCGCGTACCTTAAATTTCCAGATTTTTAGAACTCTTTGATTAACTTTTCTTCGGTCGCTTTGTTTTCATTCTAGTAATTTTTTCACAACTTGTTATTCTTATCTAACTTCTTCAACTTATCACTCTTTTTCTTCTTTTCACCATTCCTAACATAATCCAAACCAAGGTTTTTCCTCTTCCTTGTATACTGATACACATTCTTCACGTTTCTCTCAATCGACCAAAGGTCAGCCATAAATTCTATAGGTTGTGCTTCAATAACTACATTTGTGTTTGCAGCTTCGAGAATTTTATTGGCTGCATCAACGTTTTGAGGAACATCACCTTCTACATCTCTGTTCATCTTGAGTGATTTAAAGATTGAATAAATCTAGAGGTGGTGTATGAACAATAATCTGAAGAGAAGGTGAAGCTTGTGGAGTTTTTGATTGCAACTTGTGTTGTCCTTTCAATAATTCCACTTCATTTCGCAAGTCTAAGATTATCTTATCCTTAGCCTCTAATTCAACCTTCAAGTTAGAGATCTTATCTTTCTCTTTTAATTCATTCTTCAAGTTGGAGATGTTTTCTTCATGGTTGTTTTCTGCCTCATTAAACAAACATAATTGTTTTTCCTCTTCAGTCCAACTACCAACAAAGTCAATCATCTGCAACCATGTAGACATCATGTTTTTATTTTCAGAATCAAAATGCATCTGGTTTCATCCAGTGCTTACACAGGATGTAACTAGATTCATCTAGTGATTACAGAAATATTACACAGGATGTAACTAGTTTCATCTAGTGATTACAGAAATGGCTTTATATTATAGATTTACCTGATCTTTTGAAAAATAAATCAGCATCGCCTCGACATCAGAAGACACTTGATACATGTTCCATCTTGCAAACCTAGGTAAGTTATCACTCTTTTCTTTCTTTTCAATACCTTTAATATGTTCAAACATCCAGTACTGCAACAATAAAAAGAACAAGATGAATCTGTTTAGTTTTATGCTTGTTGTATTGAAGACAATGAATGTTAAGAAATAAAATAAAAAATCATAGAAACTCACCAATAGATAGAAGCTACAACCATTTACGGAGTAAGGTGTCTTATGTACTTCCGCAACGCTTTCCATTAGATGCTCATGGATGAGATCCTGCCATGATATTCTATTGATGATATCAATTGACTTCACACAGTTTAAGTACTTGTAATTGATATACATACCACCAGTGTTTGTGAAGAAAATTGTACAAAACATGTCCAATAACAAAAGGATCACCAACTCTTCTTCTTTGCCTTCTTCTTTGATAACATCCTTGATTCTTTTAAAAATGTCATTTTTCTCCAATTTGTTTCTACTTTTGTTTGCATCCTCCTTCTTGAAATACTTTATGTAAAATTCAGAAGTTTTCATACTAGGGTCCTCCTTTGGCCCATAAAGTTCCTTATATTATTCACTCATACGTATTCTCTTCATTGCAAAGGTAACATCAAGTGAGTTAGGATCCGTCTTCAAAATTCGATCAACAATCTTGAATGAGTTGTTTGATTTATAACTCATTATGATGTATTCTAATGCCTTTGGAGCTTTGCTACATTCAACCTTTCTCATTTTTCTTTCTTTGATCACATTCAGAAAACTCCAAAACTCGATCTTCCTTAATTCATCCTCTTGTTTCTCTGTGATTTCCAATGAACCCATTAAATCCACCATTGGTTTCATACTTGACTGAAAGGTTTTTTTCATTTCCTTTCTCTCCAAATGATGTTCTTATTACTTTCGCCAACCACATTTACATCATGTTTTTTCTTGGTTCTTAATTCACCTTTACTCTTGCTTTTGCTTCCTACAAGAAGATGAAAACAGTTATATCCTATCAAAAATAAATTTATATTTAATATTAAACCTGGATGAAACTAGTTTCATTCTAGGTCAAACCTGTTGAAACTGTAGATTAAACCTGGATGAAACTGGTTTCATCCTAGTTTATCCAAATAATTTTTCACCACCATTAACTCAACATAGATGATCAATAACAATTTAAACATAAATAAATCAGAAAATGGTACCTTTAGTTGAAGGGGCCATTGTGTCCTACCAATTTAGCCAAACTGTTAAAACCAAAAAAAAAAAAACAACTAGTTGTTAGTTCAAGTTATAATCAATTAAGAAGATGCAACTGGGTTACACATCTAGAACACAAACAAGAAGAAATTGAATTCATATAGGAAACTAGTTACATATCTACCACAACATCCTGAATTCATTACAATCACATCTGCCAACAAAGTAACCAAAGGAAACAAAATTCATACTGCATATAGAATCATTCTAACTAAACTTAGATGAATCCAGTTTCTTCCTATTCATTCTAACTAAACTTAGATAAATTGCATATTTCATATTAAACCATATTTAACATACTCTCTCTGAATTGCACACTATGCTTATTTAAAGCAGTTTCATCCTACTTTAAACCTGCTGAATCTGCATATTAAACCAACATATAAAAAAAATTACACTAACATTCTCCAATATCTACTCAACAATCACAACATAAACACCGAATTCACATCAAATTTCATCCAACTTACAACACCAGTTTTATCCTACTTACAACACCAGTTTCATACACACCAATATCACAACAACAACAAATCTATCTCAACATAAATAACTGGATGAACTTGGTTTCATCCTAGTTTATACTAACATTCACCAATATCTACTCTACTCAACATACACACCAATTTCACATTTACAAAACTCTGCCCAGATTTTGATTAAACCTAGATGGATGATTCCAGTTTCGTCCAAGTTTAAATGTGTAATGTGTAAAAATTGCCCTAAAATTGAGCATATGATTAGATTAGGGAACATCAAAGAAAACCTAAAATCAAAGAAGCAGATGAAACCAATTTCAATCATAAAAAAAACATCAAAGAAAACCTAAAATTAGTAGATAGAAATAGTAATTGCCTTCTTCGTAGTGGTGATTAAGAGTAGAATTGAATAAGTTTTTTGTTGGTGGTGGTGTTGATTGATGTAGATGAAACTGACTAGGGTCTTTGTTGTTGTGGTGGTGCTACTGGTGGTGAATGTGGATGAAACAGAGACTTGATAGTATCTGGTGGTGGTGGTGGTGGTGGTGGTGGTGAAGAAACTATGATGTCGATGGGAAATTTTTGGTGAATGTGGTGAACATATACTGTGAGAAATTTATGGAGAAGAGAAGCTGGAGAAGATAGGAGAAGACAAGGTGGATAAATTTCTGGAGAAGAGAAGGTGGAAAAAATTTTGTCGGTAGGAGGTGGAGAAGACGGGAGAAAAAAGGTGGGAGAAGTTTCTGAAGAAGATGGGAGAAACTGATTTTATGGGGTGGGGGTGAAACTGATTTTATGGGGTATAAATCCTAAAGGTATTATAGTCCGTTTTTTTAGAAACTTATTTCCGTCCATTTCAACCGGAGTAATATTTTACCCGTCAATTTCAACCAGATTTTAAAGGTTTCTGGGCAATAGGCCAATTTTTTCGATAACACCATCTCGTTAATTATATCAAAGATACTTGCTAATTGATTGAAAAAACCTCATTGGAAAACTAATCTCCTCATATGAATCAGTTTTTCTCCCAAGTCGATAAATGACTGATAACACCATTATCGCTTATGAGATTCTTAATTCGATGAAAATCAAAAGAGACGAAAGGTTGTTTTTTTTCGCAAACTTGATCTAACCAAATTAAGATTTCAACGGAGTTGAATAACATATTGTCGAGCAAGTCCTTTTGGCATTTAGTTTATCTCATTATGCTTTCACCTTATCATGTAGAAAATTCTAACCCCCTTGTTATTCATACTCCTAAATGGACCCCATGACCTGCTTGGTTAAATCAACAGACGTTACTATGTCGAGTATAGTAATCAATGTTAGATGATAATATAGAAAATGGTGTCCTCACATATGAAATGCACGGCACATGCCTTTAGAATGCTTACTTCTTAATATCACCATTGAAAGTGACTCTGGATAAGAATTATGGATGATACCTTATGAATGATACCTTTCATTGGTAGTACCATCGTGTCGTCCACTTTCATCATGAGTGATCTTTTTTACTAGGTTATGAAAGTACAACTCCTTCAAAATTATTGAGATTCAAATGAACCTTACTTCATTAAATACAACTCAAAACCAAAGGAACGGTAGTAATGGATCATAAATTATGAGACTGGACAATAACAACCTGAGGTTTGGTATAAAATTGATCAATTCAAGAAGAATAATGATAATGATTCACCTATTATCAGAGATAGTCGACGAGAAATGGAAAAGAAAATGCATGCGCTTATTGCTTATTTGATTCAAGTTGTGTTACTATTTTGGTTTTTAAGAATTACCAGAATACATTCAACTCAATAGTTGGACGGAAAAATGGGTTTATTGCCCAAGACTCCCTAAGTTATGGTTCTAGAGGACATGTAAATATAAAGGATGGGTGATATGGATATAACAAATCATAGACAATTATATCCCTCATCTTTATATTTTTTTCTCTTTTTTATCCTTTCTCTCTCCAATTTAAAAACCAATCACAAAAAATTTCATAACTTTTAAAATATATATTCGATTTTAATAAAACTTATATTTTTAGAAAGGGTTTTAAATTATCTACAAAACAAAATCTATTGTTGATAGTAAATTCAAAAGTTTTTTTTTTTGAAAGAAAATAGCTAGGATGAAACTGGTTGCATCCTGAATTAAAATAAAATAGAAAAGTTATTCGAAAAATAGCTTAGATAAACTGGATGCTTCTGATTTAAACTAATAAAAAGAAATTATTTAAAAAAATAGTTAACATGAAACTGGTTGCATCTAGTGTCATTCTTGGGTGAACAAAATAAATATAGGTAAAACCGGTGTTTCTACCATCTGTTACATATAAAATATAAAGATCTATCAGAACCATCACCACTATCAACATTTTGAATCGCAACAAACACCACATATTTCCACCACCACATTCAATAGTAATAAAACAACTAACACCACCATAACCTTCACAATAAAAATAAATAATCATCTAAATGTGCAGGATGAAACCAGATACATCATGAGAAAAACATGTTTATTTGTCAGAAAATACAAGATGTAACCAGATACATCTTGAAGAAAACATATTTTTTTGTCTGAATATGCAGGATGTATTCTGTAAAGTATAATATGATGTACAAATTCATGTTTGATTTTGTCAGGATATGCATGATAAAACCAGATTCTATCTAGCCAAAATTTATTTCATTTTAGGTGAATGTAGGTTTATCACCCTAAATACACAATATAAACTTTAGTACCAGCTATCTTTATAGGCGTACACTAGATAACATTTTATAATTCATGTTTGATCATTTTAGGTGGAGGGAGGGGAGAGAGAAAAAGTGGTAGTCAAACAAGAGTTGCACAAAATGAATAAACAAAATTATTTGATTAGTTAACAAATATATATATATACCTACCTATTTAACTTTTGTGTTGTTTGAATATGTTGTTATACCTCAAATATACACATGAAGTATCATTATTGAAGAAACATTTAGGTTAGTTAACAAACCTGAGCTTGAGGAACTATTAACAAACCCAAAGCTTGATAATATAGGCACCCATTTTGCAAGTTATAGCTACATGCCCATTCAATTCTAACAAGTCGACATGTTGATTAAAATAAAAATCATCTAGCGAGCTACCAAGGATGAGATTAGGAATTGAAATCATTCTCGATACCGACATCAAATGCAACTAGGGATGCATAACGGGTGGGCGGGTCGGTTTTAGGATAAAACCAACTACCAACCCGTATAGAGGCAGGTTTTGATATTCAAAACCGTATACCAACCCGTCCACAGGCGGATCGGGTTGAAACCGATCCGAGAGGGGTCGGGCGGGTTCGGTTTATTTCACGGGTTAACCCGTGCCAGACAGAAAAACTACTTCTGTTGTTGTATCATTAATTTAATTTTTTTTATCTAAATAGTTAATAACTTTGAAAAGAAACATTCCAAAACATTCATATTTCTCTTTCTACAATTGCCGACAAACACTACAGTCAACTTGAAATGAAACAAAACCAAAACATATTGATTCAAAAGTAATCCAAAAGTTATGAGAAACAAGAAAGCTTCCCAACTATAACCCCAGCATCAAAATTACGAATCCCATCCTCGATAAAGCTTCTCTGATCAATAAAAGAAACCAAGTACTTTACCACCAACATTCTTCCTCCTTTCCTCTTCGTGGTCCATGATACCAGAAGAAGTGGTAAGCACAATGTAACCAAACTGTCTAGAAGGCAGCAACCTTACAGTCCATGGCTCGATCTCCTTCACACCAACATCAAAACGAGGACTGATAACACCACATTTGTTTAGTCTACCGTTCAGTTCAACAACAATTTTTCCTGACCTGTGGTCATCAACATACTCGAACTCACCAATGTAACCATGCTTCTGCATGACCATGAGGAACTTGATGATAACTTTTGAGGAAGGTCTAATCATGACATGTCTCTTTCCTCGCTTCTCAGCATTGTACATGCTTTTAAGAGCATCATGTTATAACGAGAGATCAAACGAGAACAATAATAGAAGAAAGAACACAGGGATTTACGTGGTTCACTAACTGTTGCGTTAGCTACCTCCACGGCAGAGAAACCAGAGTTTTATTACTGAGCAGAATACCAAAGATACTTTCTCTAGGTACAACGTATGCCTATATATAGGGCAAAAGGAATAAACCCTAATTCGACTAGAAAGCGGAAAACAATCCCAGTCATAATACATTACGTATACCGTTTAGGCGGGGGGCTCTGCCCCCCTAGCCCCCCCAGCCGGGGGCGTCGCCCCCTGGACCCCTGACTCGGCCCCTCGGACTCCCCGTAGTATTCCGGCAAACAAATGATTCAAGGCATATCAACACATCATTTAGAACACTAATCCTCACCATGATTTTAAGAGTATCATTAACTTAATTACCCCACAGAAATACCAAGCTGGGATATACACTACAGATACAGGCTCAAGAAACACCTATATTTTATGGCGGTATAACGTAAAAAGCATATAAACAATATGAACCATTAAATCGACAGACACCTACGCCTATGTACCATAAAAAACCACCAATTTGAAGCCTCTTGGAAAAGAAACAACAAGTTATCTAGTGAGTAGAAAGGTCAATACAATACAATGGCACGAGATATGCCAATTTATATCAATCCAATGGGCAGGGGATACTGTCATTTTCACTTTTATCAGGAGGATCCTGATACACCAAACTTTGACAACAAATTTAAACCTTTACTAAAAATCATCAGCCAGATTAAAAAGTGTTGTTGTATGATTGACTTACATGTATCACATTCACGTCCTAAACTAAAGGGTCTCAGCAACGGTTTTAAAAAAAATCCACTCTGGCCACAAGCAGACTCAAATATCGAAGCTGCTTCCTACCCTAGCCGGATGGACATTTGTTTACAACGAGAGGGAAAATGAGACACCCTAGATAGGACTACTGGACTATGTTAATGGAGATAGAGACGAAGAAATAGAAAAAAAAAAAAAAAGGAAAGACGACGGTGATAAGGAAGACATAAAATTAAGGGGGATTAATAGTAGGTTTATAAGTTAAAGTACAAACCATACATGCGGCATATCATTAATTAGGTGATATTACGTAAGATTAAACCTATGGTGCATTGGTTGTGCGGTTATGTTCCAACTAAAATGAACAAATATTGGTGCAATTCACAGACACATTACACATAACATAAGAGGGAGTACAGAAGAAACCCCTAGATTCAATCAATCAAGTGAAAACTGGCAACTGCAGCTATACCCAATGAAATCAATCAAAACCCATGTAACTAAAATTTGTATTTACATAAAGTTGAAGAAAAAAAGTGTGGAAAAGCAAATACATGTTGGTGACTTGGTGTTGTAGCTGTGAATGAGAAGTAGGAGTTTGATTCTTTGAAGTAGAAAAGGAAGTTAGAAAAGGAACTATGAAACATTGAAACTTGTTCGGTGATCTAAGCTAAAAAGACAACGCGATGAAGACATCAAGCAGACAAGCATTAACAGTCGCCTCTGAAGACTGAAGTGAAGGCGGAAAAAAAGACTGAAGAGAATGAAGGAATAGGGATCGAAAAATTAGGTTAAGTTTATGATAGATGGATGGTTAGGATTAAATCTCAATCAACGGTTCAAAGTAAACGGGTTATACGGGCGGGTTCGGGCGGGTGCTACACTAAACCCGTAAATCGACCCGTGGTGACCGGGTTTTGAATTTTCAAAACCGTGTACCAACCCGTAGCGGGCGGGTTCGGTTTTAAAACCCGCGGTTTTTTTGGGTTCGGGCGGGTGCGGTTTTTTGGGTCGGTTCCTGTGCAGCCCTAAATGCAACCAATACAAGATCACCATTACCCCAATTGCCACTCAAAAACTTAGCAGTGCAATAATAAATAGAACCATTCAGATAAATAGAAGAAGGCAAGATGTCAATATTTTATTCTTCTCCATCCATTGTCTCCTACAGTCAAGACCTTGCAAACTTGATTCTGCACGTCAAAGATTTAGAAACACATAAGTGATTTGACAGGAAGTCGGCTTTGTATCTCACATTTTATTATATCTTCATTAATAGCAACATCAATTCTCCTATCACCACCACTAGTACTACCGGCAGTGACCGAAATATGTAAAAGTTTCTGCATTGTTGAAAAAAAATAATTGGAAAATATATGCAGAGATTAGTAGTGATGTTGAACTTACAATGCTTGTTAGTTGGTTTAATTGAATTGAAGAAGAAGAGAACCAGTTTGATACAATAAATCAACTTCAATTTTTATGCCAATTCTACTGTATGTTTACCATCTTCTTTACTCTTTTGGGTTTCCTTCTACAAAATTAAATTTATGATTGAATGGATCCAAACCACGTGCTCTGAATAAAAACACATTGAGGCGAGCAGGATGGTTGATTTTACTGTTCAAGTGGACACTTACAGTGTAGATATGTGCATAGGATCATGATTCCTGAAACCTAATCCTACATAGGCATTTGCGTTAGAATCTTGTGATTTGTTGGAGGAAGTGGCACTGGTTTGTTTGAACACCTTGGGCATGTGATGCATCAAAGAGATAGGGGAGGCAAAGAAATTTTAGGTAGAGGAGAGGGAGGAAGAGCAAATAAATAAATAAATAAGGGTATTTTAGTGATCTAATATAAAATTTAGTTATATAATTTGGATAGAATACATAATTTTGAATATTAGGAAAAAATATAAAAAAATCTTGGATATTAAATAAATATCTAATTTTACTTATTTTCTAGACTCATAAATAAGATTTTATGAGTTATATAACCAATTATTCGTAGTTGGATTAAAAAATCTTGAATCGAATCAACTAATTTTCTCCAGGAAATAAGATTTGACGAAGCGTATCGGAATACTTTGGAAAATAAAAATCTTAGTTGACTCAAATTATAATAGTTACATAGAGAAAAAAAAATAATAATGTTGAAAATAGTTTTTTTATAAAATAATAATGTTGAAAATAGTTTTTTATGTAGCCTATAAGGACCGTGAATTTTTTCTAAAATAAGGCCATTACTACACTTTTTAGCATACAAACTTAAGGAAATAAATTAATATATTTTTGAAACTCTAATTATGATTTCTAAATATTTAATTCTAGAAAAAGTTGGAGTTTAAAAATTAAAGTATTTTATACACTTATAACGGTTGCTTATTACGTAAAACCGATCTTAGAACGCGCATTAAAAAATAAAAGGTAAGAAAGTTACATTTAACCACTGGAAAAAAAAAGTTTATAATAGACGTTATAACGTAAATACAACCAAAATAACAATCATTTAACGTGGCTTTAGACTGAATTTTATGGTCCCATTCAAGGCTCATCCACGTCACCTGTGAAGGAGTGCTAAGGGCTACGGATGTGAAGCATTTCTCGCTTGATTAGTCAAATAGTTGACTGCAATGAATAGGGCTACACAGGAACCGATCCAAAAAACTACATCCGTCCGAACCAGATAAAATTGTGATTTTTAAACCGTACCCGCCCACCACGGGTTGGTATACGGTTTTAAAATTCAAAACCCGATTAGGTCGGTTTACGGGTTTAGTATAGCACCCGTCCAAACCCACCCGTATAACCCGATTAGTATGAGCCATTGATTGAGATTAAAAGTATTAATCATAACCATCCATATAACATAAAACTTACCTAAACAAAACCTAGTTTTTTTAATCCATCTCCATCTCCATCTCCATCTCGTTCTCTTTCGCTGGTGGTGAGATTCTTCAGTAGAGGAGGAAAATCTACCTCTAATAACAATAGCCATGGAAGAAACATATAAATTTCTTCATCACCTCATCATCATCAATTACACGATCAAAATTCATCCTCCCCTGTATTTGTCTCTGGTATGGGTCCTGCAAGACCGGTTCGCCTTGTGTTATGTGATGAAAAGGGAAGGTTTCAAATTGAGCCACAAGCTCTTACTACCTTCAACTCGTTAAAGGGCCTATCGGTATTGTCTCTGTTTGTGGTCGTTCTCGTCAAGGAAAAAGCTTCATTTTGAATCAAGTTTTTCCGTTACTCAACACCTCCTCAGACTTTAAATAAGGAAGCCCTTTTTCATTTCATGTCTAGGGTTTCTTTATTGTTGTTTTTTTTTTTTCACAATTTTAGTAAAAAGTATTAATTTTATGGTTCTTCAATTTTCATAGCGAAATGGGAGTAATTTTTCATGTCGATCACACTGCCTAAATTTCTTGAATTAAGAACTGAGTCCCAAAATATTTGGTTCCTGCTATTGCTAAATCTTGTAATTGGAATAGCTATAGGAATGAGATGGGTAAGGTTAGGATAGAAATGGGTTTCAGATGATTATCGTGATAATGCATTCTTGTATTTGGTCTTCATGATTCCCTAAGTTGCGTACTTGAATGAAAATGGTTCTTTCTGTGTACTTTTGTGGCTAGGCGGGTTAACCCGTAAAATAACCCGAACCCGCCCGACCTGCCTCGGGTCGATTTCAACCCGACCCGCATGTGGACGGGTTAGTATACGGTTTTGAAAATCAAACCCGTTTATGGACGGGTTGGTAGTTGGTTTTACCCAAACACCGAACCGCCCGCCCGTTATACAGCCCTAGCAATGAATGATTCATCGCTAGGTAACTAACGTACACGAGAAAACGATTTCTCATGTTCTCGTTCTTTTTTTCTACTTACTCAACAGAAACAAAACCCTAGTTTAGGGTTGAGCATTCATCCATGTTTTGAAGGTGAATATTTTTTAATCCGTTGAAGGGGTTTGTTCTTTATTCTAGCGTAATCACATGCCTATGTTTTGATTAGATTTTCATCAACAAACCAAAAAGAGGTAGGGTTTTGAATGACTAGTCCCATTTTTGATGAATTTTTGTGTTAAATGATTTTTTGCTAAATTTTGGCCATAATAACATGTTTATGATTGATTCCAGTATGTGGTGAACATGTTTTGTGATTTATGTCCTATGGAATTTTAATTACATCATAGTTTTAGGGTTCATTGATCACAAATAGTATAAGTGTTTTTTTTTCTTTAACAGGGTTTCATTGATTAAACCAAAAATTGATAAGTTAATCAGATTGATTGTGTTGTATCATAATTATAGTGGGGTTATGTTTGATATAGTTGCTTAAAATTAAGATAACCACTACATCTAAATAGAGATAAACTCACTACTAAGCTAAGAATATAATTAAAGAGATATTAGAGAGAGACCTTGCACTTTATTACTCTAAAAAATATGGTGATCTTCATTGGCTTCTCTAGCGGAGGGTCTTCTATCTTAATCGGGTCTGGTGCGCTTTTTTGTAAACGTTATCGACATACTTTTGTCTATTGTCTTCAGAGAGTTGGTTGGTGTGCGTATATTTTCGGAATATTGCGTCTGTTCGGATATTGATATTGTTTATATGGAGCGTCGGATGTTGCTGAAGCGTTACACATGTTCGGATGATGATTTTTTTGAAGCATTGCGTTTGTTCATATTCTGAGGGGTAGAAGCGTTTTTCTTTTATGAACACTGTATAAATACTTCTTCTTATTTTGGTTGTCTTCAATTCTTCTGTATCTATCTTCTGAGTTTTTCCTACATAGTTGCTAGTCGTACCATGACTGTTACTTCTTCCTTCACGGTTGAAGCTCATAAGGCTTCTATCTTTTTGTGTATTTTGTTGTTTCTTGCTTTATATTTTTGGTATTTAACATTCTTCTGTTTTTCCTTTTTAGCAGATCGTCAAATGTTTGTTACATTGATTAGAGATATTTTTCAACAAGAGGTTTTTGATCGAGACCGTGCCACCGTAGCTCTCGTTCATGATGAGGTTCTTGTCGATGAAGTTGCTTCTCGATCCCTTCGTTGCGGTTCATGCTGTGTTTTTTGTAGTTATCCTTATTCTTCGGAGAAGCTTGGTGATTGGTGTGTGTGCTCTTATTCTGATTCGATCTCTTTTAATGGTTTATCGGGGGTATTGTTTGGTCGTTTTTCGTTTTTTTCTCTCTAGATTCTTCTATCTGGTTTTCGTAGGCTCTTGCGGATCGTTTCGTGGTTGATATTAGGGGGAGGTTCCAGGTTTTGTGGAGGAGGATTGCTTTTTTCGTATGAGGTGTATAAGTGTGCACTAAGATGAGAACTTGGTGTTGTGGAAGAGCGTCGTTCTTCTGCGGATGCTTTTGCAGAGTATGGTGGTGGGGGTCTGCTTCTTACGCCTTGTGAAAAGCCCGAGTATTCTGATATTGAGGAGATTATGATGAAGGCGAATCAATATTTTGCCGATGTTGTCTGTGAGTCTCATATCATCATTCTCGTTGGTTGGGGATGCTCCGTCTCTGAGTTTCCCTTCAAAAGATTCTCTTGCCATTGATTTTATTTCTTGATATATTTTTTCTTCGTTTCTCGGTATATGGAAAAAATTAATAAATATATATATATATATTCTTTCTAGGAACGGGTGAGGCTTAACATCACTTCATTCGTGTTTTGTTATTCCTCGAAACACATTCTATTAACCAAAGATAATTATGGATAATAGAAGGAAATGGGAAAGTAAAATAAGGATGATAATACTCAGAAAGAAAGAGTTCACCGTGAATATAAGACGAAACTTTATCCACAATGTTGGTATATGTAACAAGATAACGGATTGATAATCCTAAGTTTTGACTCTCGGAAAATTGTTTATACAAATATGCAATTGGAATAACCATGTCAGAATATAAAAAATAAAAATTATGAAAAGGGAGAAATGAGAAGGCTTGAACTTTCTGGTAATCGACATTGAAAAGAAGTGAGAGAAGTTTTACCCTAATAATAGTTTCAGACTTCTTTTTATAAGAAAAAGAAGATGAAATGAAGAAGAAAGGTTAAATCTAACTACGTGTGAGTAACACCTTTCATCCAACTAGTAAGAATAATTAAATAAGAAATAACAACCCATTATAAATGGTTAACAAAATTTCTAAAAATAAGCATACAGGATGAGTCAACAGTTTAATCAAAAATTAGTCCTTAAATTGAGTTTTAATAAAATTTGGGGAATATATGAGGTGGTAATCACCAAAAAGATGATTCATAAAGTATTTAAAAATAAATGAAAAGCTATAAAGTCATCATGATATGATAACCAAGCTAAGTTAAAATCAGCTGCAGTAACAGTGAGATAAGTTACTAAGATAGATAGATGTATTAATTATCCAAGGCTTTGATGATAAATAATCTATAATTTAACTAAACCTAAGCCTCGAACTAACTTTAATGAAATTGGGATGACAAACGATTGCATATATGTGTAGCTGGTAACCATCAACGCCAATAGCTGAAATTTAAAAATAAATCCAAAGTCAATACCGATTATCACCAGAATTACGCAAGGAAAGCTAAAGTCACGAGATAACATCTTGAATCATATGAACGAGATAACATCTTGAATCATATGAGCACCTGAAGAAGATGGAATAATGTAAGAGTATGGATCATATGTCTCTAGGAAGAGACGAGAAAAATAAAGTGATATGTTGGCTCCCAGCATGAATTTAGTTGATACCCACTGATCAAGAAACAAACATGTGGATCATCTCTTGTATATATAGCCAGTAAGACTCCATTTTGTAAACAAAATATATTTTCATCAATAAACTTATTCTTAAACTTCTCTCTCCTAATTGTTTTCATCTTACTTACTCTTCTCATTCACCTCCAATAATCCTGACCAGCAAATAATCGCAATTTTACCACTATTTTTGTCGATTAAATCATTGAAGCTTTTGTAATATGATCCCAATTTTTTTTTACCTTCATCCCGAGAAGACCTTCCAGTTCTACCATTTGTAACTGAAATCTAGGATTCAACCATACCCACATTTTATTCACTACAAAAGTGAATTATTAATTTTATGAAGTTGTTCAATGATAATGTACTAACTAGTTGACATTGGGTTCCATTAAAAGGACAAATATGCGGTCTCAAACATGTTACAACTTGTTAGAACTAGCGATGAGACATATGAATAATAATGATATAAGGATGATATGTATGAATAACAATGATAAAAAGACGTGAGAAGTCGTATGAATAACATGGATATAAAGACGTGAGGATACATATAAATAATAGTGATTTATGGACATGAAAACACGTATGAATAACAATGATTTGATGACGTAAAGAAACGTATGAATGAAGTGATTTAAAGTCACTGTAACATGTCAGAGATATTTAAAGTTAATTGGACCAAGTTTAATTTGAAATCGCACGAAGTCTCTTCACAACATAGTGCAATCCCTATAAATTCACTTATTTTCCACTAAACAACACACCCAAAATCATTACATTTCCATCAAGAGTAGAAAGTTCAGTTCTTTTAAAAGATATCATGAATTACCATGAATAACTATGATTCAGAAGAAGATTTATTTAGTATAAAAACCTGGTTCACGCAAGCGCTCCGGCCAGATGTCCAATAAGCATGTCCTAGGATGCCTTCTGGAACCGAGTGTGACACTATTATAAAAGGGATTATGAGAATTCTCACCTGAGAAAAATGCAAAACATAAACGATATGTATTAAGTAAAATCTAGGAAGGAGTCATGGATTTTATAGCCTCTAAACCAATATTTTTAAAAATTGTTGTTGTTCTGAATCAATGACGGCTGAAATACTAACAAATCTTTTATAATGACTTGTATTCATATATTAAAGTGTTGATCTTCCAAATCAACGCTAACAAAGTTAATGTTTGTTTGTTGTAGGAGAGACTGACACAAATAAACTATTATAATCTTAAAGAAAGAGATTTTGAATATGATAAAAGCTAACAATATTTAAAGACAAGGTCGATTTTGTGGGCGCATCTCTAAGTAAACCCTCACAAGATAAAACTCATCCACTAGGGTAACCTAGAGGTTTAAAGGCTTGTTGCACAACATTACATTCTATTAGTGAAATTCAAACTCTTAATTAAAAACCTAAGTAACACTACCACATCAAAAACTAAACTTGCATATGAATTAAAGTTAAAAAATACAAGTTCTCAATATCTCATTTGCTTCGAAAAATATAAACGACTTTCCTCTATATTTGACATAAGCATCCTGCGCCGCAAATTTATTTCCTTTGTATCTAACAAGAAATTCTTTATACTTCTAGTACCATTTTCTAGTCGATGTTACGTGATTTTTAATGTCGATATGGTGATTAGATTCATATTTGAGAGGTTTTTCACCTGTGAAATAATAGGAAGGAGACAAGTCTTCCGCAGCTTAATACTAAAAGTGATGCTCTCGCTGTTTTTTTCGAGAAGATCTAACACCGTGCAATAGACTTAAACCAAATCGTTGTTTCTGTTAAGCTGCTTATCCATTTTACGTTGTTTAATTTCATCGTTAATTTCTTAATTTCTTCTATTTATCCATTCTTCCATAACAATAATTGATAAGGTAGATGATGATGGATTTGATATTATAGAAGGATTTTTTTGATTTTATCCTAAATGATGTATGATGGTGGAGAAGGGATTTCACTATGTAAAAAAATTCCAACGGCTATTTATTTTAAAAGAATCTACCCATTAAGCAGTATAAGAAAATTAATAAAATAATATTTAAAAGTATGGGTATTAGTGTAAGTTGTAACTAAAAAAAAGTCAAATTAGTTATTGGGATAAATGAGGAATTGTTTTTCACCAATCAGAAAACGAAGAACCATCATCACTAAAGTAGAAAATGAGAAATGATTTTTCGCTAAGTAATTCTTTTTAGCGAAGAGTCATCCTTGCTAAACTTTGAACTCATGGACACCTTCCTCGCAATGCAGAAGATGCCTGTGAAGATCGGTTTTATTCCACAGGGACCTTGTCATTTCTCGTGAGAGTGCCATAAGACTCAACCTCAGAGAAGCGTGACGGTGCTGTTCACCTTCACTACACATGATCGTGGCCGTTAAATATATTCCATTACTGGTGTGAGGGTTCATAAAACTAGGCCAATTTTCTTCCACAGATATGCCAGTATATAATCATAGATACACGTATCCAAGTGGGGAAGATTTGCAGCCGAAATCTGTCATAATAACCTGAATCACTTACCGTTATTTATCTTTGCAGTCAATTGGACTGCAGCAGACAAACTAATCCCGCAAAGCTGCGGAATAAGAAAAACCTAAATCCAACGGTCGTTACTCCTTAACAATTAAAACCATGATCGAATTTCGGAAAGTTTTGTGAGAAGTAATCATGTCCGCAAATTAAAAACCCTTAATTTTATAGTAGGGTGTGATCATTATAAAATCCCATCAAAACCCAAGTAATCAGGCATTCTATCTTTCTCTCGTAGGTTTAGCGTTGAAACTTTCTCTCTATAGCATTAACAGAAAATAAGAAACAGAGAAAAAAGAAAAACGCTGACAAAACAAAAATTCTCCCTTTATAAAACGAAGTAGGAAATTGGTAGTGAGAGGTTTGGGTTTTCGTTGTTACAATTTGGCTATCGAGAGGTTAGTTTCTCAATTCCACGCTTATAATTTCTTCATCATTGTTGTGAGTAGTTTGATTGATTTGTGTAATTTTGATTGCTGGATTGATTAATATTTTGACGATTTGGCAAAGGAATAACATTTAAATCAATGATAAAGTTATGCAAGGATTTAAATCATTTATAATTCTTTTAAGTTTGTTGAAAAGTAAGATTTGGTTTTTATTGAAGAACTTTTCATTGATTTGTGCAGAGTTT
The DNA here is from genome assembly GCA_023531435.1 of Papaver californicum. Classification (NCBI taxonomy): domain Eukaryota; kingdom Viridiplantae; phylum Streptophyta; class Magnoliopsida; order Ranunculales; family Papaveraceae; genus Papaver; species Papaver californicum. The sequence goes on along the minus strand of JAJJMC010027962.1, from coordinate 6,901,681 downwards.
ATTGTATGATAATTCATTGGTTTCACTGATTCGCAAAGTTTCTCTTTGTTCATATGTTATTAAAATACTCCCGAAAAGTCAGTTGTTTTTTCTGGTTATATAAAATTAAAACTTATCTTTTGTGCAAAAATCTATATAAATTTTTTTCCAGTAATTCTGTTTCTTTACAATGGAAAACTGCGATTGTTGGGTTTGCATATATTGTATGTGAAAATTGCTGCCTGTACTTATACATTACTACTATGCTGCTCTGGTTTTCTAAGATGAATCTCTCAATTTGTTATCGTCTTCAACCACTAGCTTGTGTAGTGGGTGCAAACTTCACATATATTGGATATCATTTGCCTTTTAATTTTTCAATATGATCCATTTTATCTAAGCTTGAACTCTAACCTGTTATCTACTTTAGATCAATGATGACACAAACCTCTTTTTGTTTACAAATATTCATTACTAAGGAATGGTTTCTAGACTCTCTATTGTTAAAACTAATTTGGATTAAAAAATTGGTCGTTACATCTCATTTAAACTTGAAATTGTATCACAAGCCCAAATTTCTTCTGATTGATTATTTTTGTGTACTGTCACTCACCACAAACATAAATATATGCATTGTGTTCATTTTGTAAGATTGTTTGTGTTTCTAACGATATCATGTAGTTGATTCTTATGTTTTATGTATATTTTTTCAGATTTGCATCTCGTCTGTATGTTTGGGGTTGGGTTTTCCTAGTCAAAGCATATTTTCACTCTGGCCGCTACAACAAGATCATACTCTTCTCGCACCGTTGACTGGGTGTGGGGCAATAATGAGGGGGTAATTAAGGTCTGCGTATTGAGGAGATCAAGATCATCACACATTTGGAGGCTGCGTCGTGTTTTGGAGGGTTTATCTCTTGATTACGGCTAACGTTTCTTGTGGCTGAGACTCAGAAAGCTTGCTGTTGTCCGAATCCCTTTTATTGATAATTTGCAACAGCGAACGTCTTTAAAGTTTATATTGGAGTTTTGAGCATTTCTGTCATAGTAATTAATTATACATCAGCTAGTTCTCAGTATTGAATTACATTTACTTTGTGAATGAAGTGTCTACGGGGCAACAATGGTTAGGTTTTCATGCTTCCATACCCACATTCCCAGCTACAAGTCAAAGGTGTGTTGAGTTATCACTGTGCATCATAGAAATTGAAAATTGAAATTTATTTCTGAAATTACACCTGCTTTCTCTTTTTCAGAAGGCAATCCAAAGACCAACTGAAGAAATGCACAGCACATTCCAGAAGACTTCACTGGATTTACCACCAAAGGTCTCTGCTGCTGCTCATAATAACTTAAAGACATTGGGTTTGGGTAAGTCTGAGGTTAGTCCTTCCATGGCATCGAGAGATAAAGTCACTAGTTCCCCTGCTAGCGAATGCTACTGGAAATCGCAGGAAATGCACAGCGGTTCCAGTCCAGAAGAATTTAATCTGAGGATGCATCTAAATAAAAGTAGGTCTATTGGAAGTGGATTGGAGAGAGAAGGTAGAATTTCTCGTGGTTCTGACATTGAAGATGAAACAGGTGAAGGCCACAGAATAAATCATGATCGAAGTTTTGATGGCAGTGACCACAGTGGTTTGGAAGAACCATCTGACAGCCCTGATCCTGAGATGGATTTATTTAACAAGTATAACGAGGCTCTGCACATTGAACCATTTCAAGAAAATAACAATCCAGGGCATAACGAACACTCCTTCACAAGCAGGGAATCAGAGCAGCTAGAAAGGCGTTCTGATGATTCAGAGCAGTTAGAAAGGCATTCTGATGATTCTGGACTTCATATGCCCATGATTGGGAAATCTTGCTCGATGCCTAATTTTGAAGATGTTTTACCTAACTCCGACGAAGTTTCACCATCTCATTTATATTCAGTATCCCAAGGTAGACGTTCTCAGAACCTAGATAAAATATCTGTCAAGGGGAAAGAACTGTTAAGTTACGATGATTGTTACCAAGCAACGACAGATGAAGGGAGTGATGATAAATTGCTTGGGAGCGATAATGATAAAAATGAAAAAGATAACTCGTTCAGTGATGAATATGATTCCTGTGGCAGGGTAACAAAAGATTGGGTGAATCATGAACTAGACAAGGTAGATACGGTGAAAGATTTGCAAAGTGAATCCTCTGTGAATTTGTTAGAGTTACCCAGCAAGGATTTCAAGATCAAGCGTATAGAGGACTGGGTTAACACAATTGATCTCGAGGATAGGATCTCTTTGCAAGAGACAGGTGAACCTTTATATTCGATGAAGGTTAAAAAGTCATCCAATATCTTGGGTCATGCAGCTAATCTGAAGTTGGATGCTAAGAGCTCTATAGAAGTGGCTAAGAACTACATCTCTTCTCTGGCTCCTACATCTGCGTCAGCACAGATGGTGAATCTTGGATTGGTTGTGATACCATTTCTTAGTGCCTTCGTTAGCTTAAGGGTTCTTAATTTATCTGGAAATGCCATAGGTATGCATGCCTTATAGTTTTTTTTTCCTGTAAATTTTATTAGTTATAGCCAGTCAATTAGCGGGTTCTTGGTATTTAAGGATCTACCACCTATTAGCTTTTTAATAGGCTTTTTTCAACTTATATGCAGTCAGGATAACTGCGGGTGCTCTTCCACGAGGTCTTCATGTACTAAATCTGTCTAAAAACAACATTTCCACCATTGAAGGGCTTCGTGAACTTACGCGCCTCCGTATACTGGACCTTAGCTACAATAGGATATCTCGGATTGGTCACGGTATGAAGTTTTTTTAACATTTTTCCTTGCTCTTTATGATAAGTTAGCTTTTTTTTAATGAACATTAAAAAAAAACAGAAAAAGAAAAATCACACCTTGTGAACTTTTGATTGTATGATACGTGTGGTAGCATCATGGGACTTGTCAGACATTCAGTCGGCTTAAAACATCATTAACTGAAAGCTTCACAGTTTTGTAAGCCGCTTAACCTCATCTGAATGCTGGCAACTGATAAATATGAGCCTAACTGCTGAACTTAATTTCCCGCTAGCATAAGTGAGTCTTACATGTAAGCCTAGGTGAGTAGGTCTGGGTTCACAACTCCAGATATGTTATCCGAGGTCTGAATATTATGGTGAGCTTAGCTTTAGCTTGTGATAGTCCTAGGTCATAATGACTCCTACAACCCAAACCACCATCGTTGCGTCACAATGGTTCCAACTCTGATTAACTTGGTAGCTGGGTCTGAATCTGAGGGCTATGTTTTCTGGTGGGAGTCTTAAATGATGAATCTAGGCAGGTCTGTAGACCGTTTGAGATGGTGATGCCTTTTGTTCGTAAACTATATATATGAACTTTGGAGGCATGATGAGACTGTTTTAACATTCTAGTTCTCTTTTTTTTTTCATTTTTGTAGGTCTTGCTTCTTGCTCCTCTCTGAAGGAGTTATATCTTGCTGGAAACAAAATTAGTGAGGTGGAAGGATTGCACAGACTACTCAAACTCAACACATTAGACCTGCGCTTCAACAAAATATCAACATCAAAATGTCTTGGACAACTTGCAGCCAACTACATTTCCCTGCAGACTATCAGCTTGGAAGGAAATCCAGCCCAAAGGAATGTAGGAGATGAACAAATAAAGAAATATCTATTAAGTCTTCTACCCCATCTGGTCTACTACAATAAGAAGTCAATCAAAGCCAACTCCTCGAAAGAGGTTGTTGAGCGCCCAGCTCGGTCTGCCCCAAGAAAGGGAACCCCTAGTGTGGCCAGTAGTAGCAAGGTCTCCTCTTCCTCGATTCATGGTCGTCTAAGCCAAGCAGTCAGCTCACTAAAGCCGTCTAAGGGCAGACATGGGCGTATTCCCCTTATAAGTGGAACAACTAAAGGAATTTCTCATCCTGCTCGCCATCATTATCCAGAATCGAGTGAGAGGCTTCTAAGCTTGCAAGCAAATCTCTCTATGCGCCGAAGTCATAGCGAGGGATTTCTTGGAGCTGCTTAAAGTTATTTTGGTACCCAAACCTCTTTTACAGTTTGTTTTGCTATTTGAGTAACAAAAATCCTTTTTTGCTTCAATTCATTGTTTCTTGTTGGTAACAGTGACCTTCATTTCACTCTTGGATATGAGATTGTTGGATTTAGTTTTTGATTGAGAAATGTTATCCTCGGAATGTTTTTCCTAATATTTCTTTGTTGGCTTACATTTTCCTTTCGGCTGATTACCTAGAGGATTATTATAGCACTGCTGTGCTTGCATAATCAGTGAACTGGTTGGGCAGAAGAAAAAACTTGCCATGTTAATAGCTAAATTTGCCGACAATCTAGTCCAGAAAGAGGTGACAGTAGACGGAAGTGCCTAGGTTACATCTATCAAATGACATCCTGTCGTAGCTGTCCTCCGGAACCTCCTCGAGGGTGCTCGGATTTTTGGAACTGATAGGATTTCAGCTCCCCCATGTTTAAACTCTAAAAGTATTTGAACTCTAAAAGTACTTTTTTATAGCAGGGGGAAGCTTATTTTAAATCCACCCAGTGATCACCCGAAGTCTTGACCGAAGTCGGCTTTCTCTCTAAAAATGACTTTCCCAGTTATCTTATACTTGGATAAAATTTCACAATAATAAAGTTGTGGCGGTGTCAAGTTCTCCTGGTGTTCATTGTGACTATGGTATTCCCACTTATACGAGTACATTGCGACTGGTATTCCCACTTATACGAGTACAAAACCATGTTACATACTAAGCGGTCGTGTTACATACTAAGTGGTGTGGTTATTTTCGTCTCGTTGCCATTTTAAAATAATTATTGGAGGATCCGTTCAACATATACATACATTGTTAGAATTAAAAGTGAATTTATTGCTTATTTATAAAAAAATATGTTGTTACAAAAATTATCTTGATCGGACCAAAGGGTCACTAGCCTATATTGTGTGTGGAAATAAAAAATCCATTTTTCACTTCTATGTGAATGAGAAATCTTTGGTTTGTCCCGCATGGGATAAACCAAGGATGAAGTCTATCTAATTACCACGAAAGTTGCTTCTAAGGGAAAAACGTGTGGATTGGATATAGACTAAGGGAATGGGCTAGTGGGCAAATTCACACATGTGCGGTGCTTCGCACCGAAGCACGCACGCGGGCTTGCAGAGCTTGCGTGTGTTTTTTTGCGTGTGTTTTGCGTGAGCTGGCGTGAGCCGTCGTATGCTTGGCGTGAGCCGGCGTGTGCCCAGCGTGTGCCTATCAAGAGTTAATGGTTTTATTTTAAATTCATATAATAAACATTAAAATCGTTTCATTATTTATGTGAATTAAAAACCGTTTTATTATTTATGTGAATTAATGAGAATTAAATTAAAAGATTTTTCATAAATACAATTTAATTCTCTTCTCTCAAATTTTTCTATAAAAGAAAAAGAATTTTCATTTTCAACTTACCCCAGATGCAGCTACTATCCTGTCGTCTTTTCCCCTCTTCTCGCTTTGTTGTGCGCACTAGATTTATTTTACCTTATTCTTCTGTTAAGTTCACAACGGGCCAACGAGTCTTGCTAACTGGGTTGGTATCAAGAGGTTTTATCCTGGATTCGATTTGCCAACTCTAAAAGGTATAGCAACACTTTTCTAAAGTGTACCTGGCAAATATCGAGTTAAGGGCAGTCTGTTGAACAGGCGACTCCTCTTATCTGTGTTTTGAGTGATTTTCTGAAAATGTGATGTTTGTTCTAACCAGTAACCCATTTCTAGTCTCTGTTTGGTTTGTTCATTGTTACAGGAAATTTATCCAACAATCTTAACTCGATATTTTATTAATTTTTTAACAATGGAAACCAAAAATAATTTTTTAGTATGGGAGTTGTTGGTGGATTATTCTCTGCATTTGTTTATACAATGGTTTATGTTCATCAAAAAGAAGATCCATGGAATTCGATTCTTTGATGGTGCAGTTACTGATGGGTTTTTGCAGATGAAACAAGGTCTTGGTCCTGCTTCAAGATCTGTTTTAGTTGGAACGATCAAATATGAAGAAGTGGTAAGCAGAGAAGATGAAATCAAATTACAAAATCGAATTGGGGTTTTCTGCCTCACGGCCACATTGGGTCTAATTAGAAGCTGTGAACCAGGGTTTATTGTGTTGTTTTTGGATTCAATTCGATTGTTGGTTTCATTTCTTTCCCCTCAATCTTACTGAAGATTCTTGAAGAATAGAGAAATGAAAATGGTTGATTGGATAAGAAATAATCAATTTGATAACAATCATCAGGATAATAACTTTTGTTTTGTTCTTTACTGCCGAAGAATCACCACGATTCCTTCTAATATTATATCCCAATTACTCACCCGCAATATCAAAATCGAAATTGTTCCCAACGTATTTCAATTTGATCAAATACTATTTAAGTCTCCCAAATCCAGGTCTGTTGGACTTCGTAGTCTCGGAAAAATTGTGACCATATGGTGCGAATTAGGAATTGGGGTTTCGACTGTATTGACAATTGGCAATTGGGTTAGATCTCAAATTCAGATTGAGCTTGGATTCTTAATGAGGTTGGATGAAAGTTGTTTCAGATGATGAACCGAATCATGAGCAATTGAGATGGCAGAATCGTAGCAGTAAAAGTGCTCCATAGAAATCCGTCGGCTTCCATGAAATCGTTTTTTAGCGAAATCTTAATAATTTCATCAACTGATCATCCGAATCTCGTCAAGCTTCATGGGTATTGTAGTGACCCAAGAGGGCTTCTACTTTTATGACTATATCTCTAATGGGACCTTAGACGATCATCTCCATGGTTCCAAAAGCATGTTCAGAAGAGGGTCTTTAACATGGCAGTACAGACGGTGTTGTTCGATCTAAATCTGATAGCGTCGGTATATGTTGCTCCACTTCTGGTCATGATCATAGGAGGAGACTGTGAAGAAAGAACTGAAGCTGTGATGGGTTTGTGGAGTTGAATTCGAAAGAAACAAAGAAGAGTCATCGAGGAGGACTTGTTGCCATGGAACAGAGGCAGATGAGAAGGAAGGTGGCAGTGAAGAATGGGTATCAAATCTGTTGGTTTGAATTGAAGTTGATGGTCGTGAACTGATGGGTGAATAAACTGTTGCCATGGATGAATGGTTGCCGAGAAATGAAGAGAACGGACAAGGAAAATCAGTGAGGGTGATCCACTAGGGTTAAAACAAAAATCTGAGAAAAGACCTTTTGCCCTTCCTTCACATGTCACACATGTGACTCACATGCTTCTCTAGAGTTTCTTTCATCTCTACTAACTGTGCTCAACAAAATTATAAGGGATGACTAAATGGACTTGGACACTCAATTTGGATTGGGCTCGGGTTTAAGTCATAGAAAGATGGCCATCCGGGGATTGTTTATTTTATTCGTTTTCGTCAGAGGAAGGTGTTCAATTCGTGTTTGATTATGAATCTGGGTTATCTGCTTCTGGTGGTTTTCGGAGGCAATTTTCTTGGTCGTTAAATTGCAAAATTTTCGGAGACAGTTTTCTTGGTCGTTCTAAAGGAAGCAACAAAATATGAACGAATCATAATATACAGGTATGATTTATTAATTATAATCATAATATATTTTTAATATATGAATCATATGCATGTTGTCTTGATATTATTAAAACGGTTAAAACACTAAATTTAACAACCGTAGGACACGTTTGATGAAACGTTGAGATGCACTAAAATTTATACACTAAATTTAATGCATAAAATCAAGACAATTATTATACGCATAATAAAACGTAGTCATCATGCACTAAAATGATTTTACATGAAGCATGCGTAGAGTGGTTATTATTTGATTATAAACAAATCATATTCATATTAAAATTAGGCAATATTTTATAGAAATCTTAAGGATTTTATTTATAGAGAAATAAAATAAAATAATGCTAAATGTTATGAAAAACAACAAGAACAAGGTTTTTGGTACAGTGTCTGAAGTCAATCTGGTAACCAATGTGAGAGACTGGTGGGTAGACTCTGGTGCTACCAAGCATGTCTGCGGAAACAAAGATGTGTTCACCTCCTATCAGAAGATAGGGGAAGGAGAAAAGCTCTATATCGGTAACTCGTCCGCAGCACAGGTTGCGGAAAAAGGCAAAGTTGGGCTGAAGCTCATTTTTTGGCAAAATTCTCACATTGAAGAAATTGTTCATGTTCCGGACATCTGTAAAATTCTTGTATCTTGTAGTATATTAGATGATAAGGGTTTTTATGAATCTGGAAAAATTGTATAACTCAGTGGATAGAGCTATAAGACAGAGGGTTTTTACAAATTAGATGTAATCTCAATTTAATAATTCCTTTTATGTTTGTATGTCAGTGAATGTTTGACATGGCAGACTTGGTCATGTTATTCAATGAACAATCTGGCCAGCATAGGCTGCATTCCCAAATTTAATTTGGAAAGTAAACATAAAATGTTAAATTTGCATAGAATCAAAATATGCTAAAAAGTCTTATAAGAAAAGTGTTCAGAAATTTCTAAAACCCTTAGAATTAATTCACTCAGACCTAGTTGACATGAACTCAGTTCAAACTAGAGGTGAAAATATAATCCATTAAGGAGATGATGAATGTCATGCTAATTAGCTCAGGACTACCTGCGAACTTTTGGGGGGAGGCCGTCCTCTCAGTTTGCTATATCCTGAACAAGTACTTATTAATGGATCAGAAAAGTAGACAACCCTATTTTTGCATACTTCAAAAATGTGGGGGTGCTTGGATAAGATTTTCATCCCTCCACATAAGAGGATATAGACATGACCCAAAACTGTTGATTGTGTACTCATATGATATCCTGAACACACTACATATTATAAGATTAGGGTTGTGAGTTCTGATATTTCAGAAATTGGTCTAAATACCAATATGGAATCTAGGGATGTTATGTTCTTTGGAAAAAATTATTTTTCCTTGAAATCTGAATCTCTCATGATATGTGTTGATCCCCTAGATGTCCTTTCTACGTGTCACCCTCTACTTCTATAAGAAGATGAAGTTGAGCCTTGAAGAGGCAAAAGATTTAGAATAAAGAAATCTTTAGTGCATGAAAATTTTGATCATGTAGTGATTTTTAGTGGGTTTAAAATAAATGAATATGACAAGTATGTTTACACTAAACTTGTGAATGATACCTGTGTGATTGTATGCTTGTATGTTGATAATCTGATTATACTAGATACAACCATAGATGTAATTTATTCCACTAAGAACATGTTGAATGAGACCTTGACATGAAAGACTTAGGTCCCTCAGATGTAATCTTAGGGATGAAAATTAGAAGAGAGTCTAATAGATATAGTCTTAGACAATCTCATTACATTGAATCTGTACTTAAAAAATATAACCAGTTTGATATGTGCATTGGGATGCACATTTAGAGTGTTAAGGTACCAAAAATACACTCTAAACTTTGTTTGAGTTATAAGAGATACTCTGCAGTCCTTGAAGGACATTTTAATGCAAACTGGATAGCAGACTCATAGGAGTCTAAATCTACGAGTGGATCCGTTTTCACTCTAAGATGTGGATCAGTGTCTTGGAAGAGTTCCAATCAGACCTGTATCGCTCGGTCCACTATGGAATCCGAGTTTATTGCATTAGATAAAGCAGGAGAGGAAGCCCGCTTGACTAAGATATTTTTTAGAAGACATTCCTCTCTGGCATAGGCCTGTGCCAGCTATATCTATACATTGTGATTGTCAAGCTGCAATTGCTAATGCTAAAAAAAGCAATTATAATGGAAAATCCATTTATATTCGGAGAAAACACAATTCTCTAAAACAACTAATCTCGAATGGCGTTATTTCTGTTGACTTTGTGAGGTCTAAGGAGAATATCACGGACCCCTTGACGAAAGGCTTGGCCAAGGAGATAGTTAGTAATGCATCGAGGGGGATGGGACTTAAGCTCATCAATTAAAACTTTCCATGAAGGATACTCAACCTTGCTGATTGGAGATCCCAAGATCAAGGTTTTGAATGAGACAACTAATTTGTGGTGGGTAAAAATTGAACACTATCAGAGAATTATTTTCTCTGTCCCTTCCCTATGGTGTAGACGTGATAGTGTGACTGCATGTGAGGATGACTTATAGTAAAGTCTTAATGAGTTCTATAGTTTCAATTTAAGATTGAAATGGGGTGTAGCAGTTAACACTCTTGATAGAACTCACCTATCTGAATGAGGAAGTGGGTTGCTTCCTATGAGAACTGAGCTGATTCTCTAGAGCATTCTGAGAAACGGGATATGTCCATGGCCAACACGGACACAACGGCGTGAACTTAACAGCAATCTTGAGAGATATCTCGCGTAAGGAGCTATTGAAGAACTACACCAAACGATGGCAGTTCAAGACATCGCGTTCACTGTCCATCAAGTAGTTCCGGTACTTCTCACTAAGCAAAGGTTCAATTCCATATGGTCACCTATTGTTTAAGAGGTATTTCTCGTTTTCCGGTTTTCTGATTTATCGCCTTCTTCATTCATGTGGGGGATTGTTAGAATTAAAAATGAATTTATTGCTTATTTACAAAAAAATATTTTGTTACAAAAATTATCTTGATCGGACCAAAGGGTCACTAGCCTATATTGTGTGTGGAAATAAAAAATCCATTTTTCACTTCTATGTGAATGAGAAACCTTTGGTTTGTCCCGCATGGGATAAACCAAGGATGAAGTCTATCTAATTACCACGAAAGTTGTTTCTAAGGGAAAAACGTGTGGATTGGATATAGACTAAGGGAATGGGCTAGTGGGCAAATTCACACATGTGGGGTGCTTCGCACCGAAGCACGCACGCGGGCTTGCAGAGCTTGCGTGTGTTTTTTTGCGTGTGTTTTGCGTGAGCTGGCGTGAGCCGTCGTATGCTTGGCGTGAGCCGGCGTGTGCCCAGCGTGTGCCTATCAAGAGTTAATGGTTTTATTTTAAATTCATATAATAAATATTAAAATCGTTTCATTATTTATGTGAATTAAAAACCATTTTATTATTTATGTGAATTAATGAGAATTAAATTAAAAGATTTTTCATAAATACAATTTAATTCTCTTCTCTCAAATTTGTCTATAAAAGAAAAAGAATTTTCATTTTCAACTTACCCCAGACGCAGCTACTATCCTGTCGTCTTTTCCCCTCTTCTCGCTTTGTTGTGCGCACTAGATTTATTTTACCTTATTCTTCTGTTAAGTTCACAACGGGCCAACGAGTCTTGCTAACTGGGTTGGTATCAAGATGATTTATCCTGGATTCGATTTGCCAACTCTAAAAGGTATAGCAACACTTTTCTAAAGTGTACCTGGCAAATATCGAGTTAAGGGCAGTCTGTTGAACAGGCGACTCCTCTTATCTGTGTTTTGAGTGATTGTCTGAAAATGTGATGTTTGTTCTAACCAGTAACCCAACCCATTTCTAGTCTCTGTTTGGTTTGTTCATTGTTACAGGAAATTTATCCAACATACATTTCGAGTGATCGGGTAGCGCAATTAGATAATTTCTCGCATTGTATGTACGGTGAGAGTAGATCTGGAGGAGTTAAATTTGGTTTCAGTTTTTAATGGTTAAACATGATTTCACTAACGAGTCTGACTTGTCCGAACTACAACTGAATACATCTCACGGTGCCCCATAACCTTAATACTCTTGTCATAATTCCCTGCACGGATCGTGTTGATGTTATAGCCAGGCATACACAGTACTAAACTACTGGGTTGAACACAGACAAAAACTAGCAACCTTCGTAGATAGATTCAAGCTACCGGTTTAGGCAATACTTAGGTGAAACTGTCACTTACCTAAAAGGGTGGAGCAGGGATACTTTGCAGAGACCTATTCTTAACCCCACTTGTTGCCACTGCCTATCCATAGAAGTCAATATAGTAGTGAGATGGTTCAGGCTAAGATTAGATTTTCTCATTAACAACAACAGAAAATTACACATCCTTATATAGCACTGAAACTGTTACAAATAACAGGAGGTGATGAGCTAGCTGTAGAAAATAATAGAAAAGAGAAACCGACCGTTTCACCTGACAGTTATGACATGTAAAGCTAACTACACACCAACCAAATAAGGGCAGCTTATGTTGACTACTACCTGCTCAAGCTGAAGTGGCTAAACCTTGAGCTTGTATTTCAAAAAATCAAACCTTAGAGCAGACAATCCTTTTGTGGACAAATCAGTCGCTTATTGCAAGCTAGAAATGTAAATGACCTGCAAGCTCTTGGAGTGTACCAACTCCCTTACAGAATGAAAGTCAACTGCCAAATGATTCATCCTGCTATGAAACATAGATTAGAAGCCAAAGCAATTGAGCCTTTATTGTTACAAGCAATAGTAGGTGGATCAGGAATAAAAATATAAAGGTCCTTGAGAAGCTGATAAATCCAAAAAAACTCTGAAGCAGTGGAAGCAAGGGATCTATACTCTGCTTTAATAACAAGGGATTTATACTCAGCTTCAGTGCTGGATCTTGACACTATCGGTTGCTTTTAGAAGACCATGATATTGGACTATCGCCAAAAAAGACACAAAAACCACTTGTGGACCTCCTATCATCAGAATTACTTGCCCAATCCTTTGAGAGCAGTAAAGCCCTTAGTAGTATATCATGACCAATAGTGCCTTTGACATATCTAAGAACTCTCTTTGCAACACTGAGATGTTCGGTTGTTAGTTCTTGCATATGATGACAAATCCGATTCACATCAAAACTTATTTCAGGTATGGTCCATATCAGATGCTGTAAAGAACCAACAAGAGACCTATATTCAGAGGGATCTAACAGAATAGCACCATTTGAAGCTGATAGTTTGAAATTGGCAGGACATGGAGTTACAAGGCTTAAGACCAACCAAATTTGTCTCCTGTAGCATATCCAAAACATATTTTTTCTGAGATAGAAAAAGACCCTTGGAATTTTTTTGTACCTCCAAGCCAAAAAAAAGAAGAAAGATTTCCAAGATCTTTGACTGGAAAGTAAGTATCCAAATGTTTTACGGATTTGTAGTGTGATAAATGATTACATGTAATGATAATATAATCTACATAAATGAGCATGATAGTCATCCTTGCGCCAAGCTTTGCACAAAAAGAGAAGAATCTGCAACATTCTAGACCAACCAACATATCTACAAGTTTCTCATACCATGCTAGGAGTTTTTTTTTAAGCCATACAAGGATTTATGCAACTTACAAACATAGTCGGGCTCGGATTTATCTTGAAATCCATGTGGTTGAGTCATATAAACAGTTTCCTTCAACTCACCATGCAAAAATACATTGCTAACATCCAATTGTTTAATATGCCAATAAAGTTCTGCAATAGAAAGCACAAGTCTAATAGTTGTTAGTTTAACTACATGACTGAATAATCAAGACCCTCAAGTTGATGAAATCCCTTAGCCACCAACCTAGATTTGTAACTCTCACTAGTGCCATCTGCATTATGCTTCACCTTATATACACATTTACAACCAACAACATTCTGAGAAGGATTTTGTGGTACCAAACTCCATGTGTCCAGTAATGCTTTATATTCAACAACCAATGGTTTTTGCCAGACTGGAGACTTAGCTTCCTGAGAATAACAAGTAGTAGTAGGAGGTGTAATAGTAGTAGTATATGCATCATGAAGTTAATGCCTTATGGAGAAAAGAACTTTAGGCTTATAGATATTGTTCTTTGCTCTTATGGTCATATTTCATTATGAGGGTTAGAAGTAAAAGGAAGAGAAGGTGTGGGTAATGATAGTGGTTAACTAGGAATGATAAAAGTGGTTGGTGTAGGACATCTACAAAATTTAGGGTTTATATTTTTTTATTATTAATAATTATTATTATTTAGGTATTTCTTATTTTTAGAATTTGTTTATTTTGAGAAATTATTTATTCTTAGAATTACTTAGATTGCAAGTTAGGGTTTCTAAAGTTTTCTCAGAACTAGAGTTCAAGTCATCCTATAAAAGGAGACAAGTCTATTATAGTTTTATATCACATTAAAATTATTGAATAAAAACATGAGTTAATCACAATTATCCCTCTTTTCTACCCTATTTTTTATATTCATGTCTTCGATCCTCTTGTTCTTTTCAATCTAAATCTTCTTTATCCTTTCGTCTGTTCTACATATTGAAGATCTCCCAATCTTTTCGTCTAATCTATCAATTTATTTTTAGTTTATCGAGAAAAAAAGGTATGATTATCCACTTATCTTTATCATGTTTAATTTTGACCACGTATTTCATGGAATTGCAAAACTACTAAAGGAAAATCGTTAACGACAGGCAAAATTAAAGATTAATTAGATCAATTGGATTGGTCATAGCTCGACAACTTTCATGTGGTTACTTATACATCTTCAACACTAACACTTTCTTCACCAATAAATAATCACCATTAATACCTAATATGCAAGTTTTCAAAGTTATCCGAGATGAAATCCCATGTGTTCCTATTGTGGAAGATCAAAAGCTAATTAAGAATAATTTTTCGGTCAAAAGTGCTCCAAAAACATTACTTCTAAGGTTATTCATACAACGACGACATCAGTTTTTGCGTCAAACGATCTATTATATGGTAATCTAATCAACAATCATCAATATGTTCAAAGTATATTATTCGTTGGAAGGATTGTCTGCAGTATCTGGTGAACTCGAGGTCCAGTTCTTTTCAAGATGGTGGGCTTGATGTTGGACTTGTTTTTCAGCTTTTTGTCAATTCGGGATGAATTCTTTTCAAAAAGGCAGGCCTGATATAGGACATCTACTAAATTTAGGATTTATATCTTTTTATTATTTATTATTTTAGGTATTTCTTATTTTTAGAATTTGTTTTTTTGAGAAATTATTATTTTAGAATTACTTAGATTGCAAGTTAGAGCTTCTAGAGTTTTCTTAGAACTAGAGTTCAAGTCTTCCTTATAAAAGGAGACAAGTCTATTGTAGTTTATATCACATTAAAACTATTCAATGAAAACATGAGTAAATCTCAGTTATCCATCTTTTCAACCCTATTTTCTATATTATACGCTTTCGTGCTCCATCAGTGGTAGAAATGATTGAGTCAGAATCTAAGAGTATAACATGAATATCAAAAAAAATATCAGACTCTGACACAGTAGAGGAAGTGAGAGTAGAACTAGGATAAATTGTTTCATGAAAAGAAACATGTCTATGGACAAAAATTCTACCAATTTTAGGATTTAAACATCTATACCATGTTATAACTGTGGCCTAAGAAAATGCATTGTTCTTGGTACCAATTTACTAGAATTATACGGTTTGAGCCAAGGAAAACATAAACAACCAAATCATTTCAATAAAATGTAATCCGGAGATTTATGAAAAGGATGCTGAAATGGGGAGATAAAATTGATTGATTTAGTAGGGAATCTATTAATAATATAGTTTGATGTGGATAAGGCTTCAAACTAATAAGAAATAGGAAAAGAAGCCGGAATAAGAAATATCCTAGTGATATCTAACAAAAGTCTATGCTTGGACTCGGTAACACCATTTTTTTCAAGTGTGTAAGGACATGTTATTTCATGAGAATGCCAAAATAAGATAGAAAAAGGTTAAGTTTATAATTGACAAGCTCACCACCATAATCAGTTCTGATGGTTTTGATAACAAGAAAGTAAATTTTCTACATAAGGTTTGAATTTAATAAAAATGGCTCTAATATCTGATTTAGCAGTCAAGGGAAAAATACAACATAACTTAGAGAAGTCAGCAATTATATTGATGTAAAACCCGAAACAAGATATAGAATTGACAGGAGAAAGACCTCAAACGTCCATATATACATTAATTGTAATAGTATAGTAAAAACAGAATTTGGCACTAGAAGAAAATTATTTATTATATTTGCTTAAAGGATAGGAATGTGTCCCGCTTTTACTAATCTGTTTGGGGATCTATCCCATAACGATAAAAATTAGAGATCTATCCTGGAAAGATAAAAGAAACGTAAATAGTTAATATACCACGTGTTGGGATTACACGTGCGTCAAAGTTATATTTTTCCCCTCCATTTAAATGGGCGACACAAGTTCACAAGATACGACGTTCGGATTTATGTCATATAAAAATAATCTAGGACACGTGTCAATATATCCTTTTAAATGAAACAAGTTTGTTTGATACGTGTTCATAGTTTAGTTATCTTCTTTGTAAATAAGAAAAATCAATAAAAACTTAATTTAAAAGGGGGGAAATATTGACAGAGACAAATCAAAAGACCGAAAGAGAGAACGACGTAGTTCGAGTGAAATAGTGACAGATCGAGTTTGTTTATGTATTTCTGGAGATGATTATGTATTATTCAATGAAAAAAACTTGAATCTCAGATACTTTTGGTACTTATCATCATCAGAGTTGCGAAAGATGCTAAAATCAAGATCATGCATAGTGATTAAAAACGAGTAAGTTTTTCAAACCCTGTTCCATTTTTTGGTGTATCTCACATCTAAGTAGTTTAATTTTTGTTTAATCACAACTTTGAATTTAGGGTTTATGTAAAATTGATTTAAGGTTTTTGGAATTGGGAATTTTGTTGAAACATAAATTTTGTGGGTTAAATAACATGCGTTATTGTTATACTGTTTATTTTTTTATTAATAGTTACCTAAAATTATGGTTTGCTCAAAATGCATTTTAGTTTATAAAATTTTGGTTTTTTTTAACAATCAATTTAGGGCTTAAATAATTGAATTATTGTTAAAAATTGTTTCAGGAAACTGATTGAAAGAAATTTTAGTATAATTGTTCTCAATCATATTGTTGGGGTTAAGGCTCGTAAAATATATAATATGTTGAATATTCTTGCAAATGATATTAGTTATGATAAATTCATAGAAATTTTAAGGACTAAGTTGCATTTGTCCGTTGAATTCAAGATTGAAATATTTTCGAACTGTAATATATGATGGATGTGATCTTCTTGATATGTGGAAATATGCTGGAGAAGATAAGGATGGTTTTGTAGTATCATATTTGTGTATAAGTGGTAGTGAAGATGCAAATATAAATGGTGAGAATATGGTACATATGGGTGTTGGTAGTTGTGTACTTGATCCCTTATATAGAAAGTACTAGTTAAGAAAAACTTGTCCCTAGGAAAAAGGTGATTCTTAGCAAGATTCCAAAACTAATAGAAAAGTTACAAAGAAATAAACAAGGAGTGGGAACAAGTAAGATTAGAAGATCTACAGAACTGCAATTTGAAGATGAAGATAAGAATGAAAGGGAAGTTCAACTTACACATGCTTGAAAATCAAAGAGTAGATGAAAACAAAAATGAAGTTCAACCTACACAAGCTAGTGTAGCTGACAACCAAGGGGTACAAGGGAATGGTGATGATGCTGGTTTATGGGATCAAGCATCTACACAGGCAGATAAATTTGAAGCCACACTTGTTGATGAAGAAGAGCAACTGATGAAACTCCCAAATATAGCTGAAGATGAGTGAAATCCAGATGAAAAGATTGAATTTGTGTATGGATCAAGTGATGATGAAATAAAAGAGAAAGGGAAAAAAATTTGAAGATGTTTGTGATGGGTATGTTCCAAATGATTATGTGAAATATGATGAAGATGATGAGAGGTATGGTACTAATGACGGTAATGAAATTGGTGATAGGCCTGTAGATATTGATGTTCCAGCTAATGGTGATGAAGATACCCCTGGAGTGCACTGGAACGAAGATAAGATTAAAGGAAATTTTATTATGGAGGTAAACATTCAGAGGACCCTGTTGACTTGTCTTTGGTTGATGAAGCAATTCCTGAACTTACTCACGGTGTATTGCTTATGGGAATGATTTTTGAAGATACAACTGCTTTCACAGACCATCTTAGGCATTATGCAGTGAATACGGAGAACTATTTTAAATACAAGAAGTGTAACCTTACAAGAGTGTATGTTGAGTGTCAGAATAAAGAAAGTCAAGGTTGTAAGTAGGAAGTAATTGCAAGGAAAATACCATGTAAGCACACCTTCACCATCAGATCAGTTGGGACCAAACGCCCTTGTACTGGTCATGGAGACCATATAAATCCTGTTTGCAACTCAAAGTTTGTTTGTAAGCATTTGTTTAAGACCATGAAAACTACATCAACAATTCCAAAGGCTTAGGACATAATTAATAACTGGATATGGCCATCTTTTGACACTTATATCCCATATTAGGTTGCAAATGATGCAAGGGTAAGTTTTTGCACATCTGTTTCAAATTTTCTTTAGTTTTCAACTTGATATGTCTTAAATGGTAGTTATATGGAATGTTACAAGAAATTGCTCATTTGTGCAGAATATGATCTACATCACATCAATGTTAGTTATGAGGAATCTTATTAAAAGATTCCAAGTTTGTACTCAGCAGTTACAACTCGCAACAAAGATAGCATTTCCACATGTACATGGGATGAGGTAGATTAGACATTTGAGGATGTTACTGCCTGCTTCAATGCACAAATTCCAAGGATTCAAAAATGGTTGTAGATCATCATTTGGACTGGATGCAACCCACTTGAAGGGAAAGTTTGGTGGTGTTGTGATGTGTGACACCGCCTTGGATGCACATAATGATTTATAGGACTGAAGATTATCCAAACTGGTACAAATTCCTGAAAGATTTGAAGCACAGGGGGGCCAGAGGCCAATCATAGATTTCGTTTTATGTATTAATATCTCTTTAAGCCCACTATATTCTAAAAAACTTCAAATTTATTTGACTACTTGTTCCAATATTTGATTTAAATATCTCTATAAGAAATTTAAAATTAACTTTAAAATTTAAAATTAACTTTAAGGGTCCTAAGTTGATGAATCTAGTCTACAATGCAGCTAAAGCTTATAAGAAATCTTATTGGAAGGTGCATACATGAACTGTTAAATGATTGTGAACTATTAATATTTTTTGTTAACTAAAGACAATATTAACTTATGTGAACTGTTAAATGACAGCAACACATGGATGCATTGAAGAAGGGTGATGAAGTTTCATGGGAGTATTTAATGAAAGAAACTATCATGTTGGACTATATCTCACTTCCCACGTGGTTGTGCATTTGAACACATCAACAATAACTTACAATAACTTTTATGAGTTTTTTTAATGTAATATATATATCAAGATCAAGGAAAAACTAGTTTATAAGTTGTTTACCATGTACACCCAGATAGTTATGAGGTTGTTTGTCAAGAGATATACATTAGCTGCCAGTTTGTATATACAATTCTATATTTCTGCTACATGCTTCGGGATAGAAGTAATCCCTAGTGCTTCTGTTTATCCTGAATTTCAAGATGGTTATGTTTTAGATGTTTTTCGAGATAACATTGATGATGATAACTGTGTTCCAAGATTTTGTTTTCCTATTTAAATCATTAACGTAAATTTTTGTACATCCACTAGTGCAACTGTAAAATTCTGTGTTATCGAAATTTTGTTGTTATTGTTATTAATTAATCAATAAATTTTTCTTCTTTTTTTTCGTTTTTTTTTTTGTTGATGCACCTATTTTGTCACATTTTCACCTAGTTAAAATTCTGCATTTTGTAATGCTTTGTTTTTGCTTTAAAAAAACAGTTTAGTTGCTTTACTTACTTGTATATATACATACATTTATGGCTGAGCAATTTGTTTTACTTAACTATCAGTTGATGATTTTACCACGCGGATGGTAGTACTCTTAGTTATGTACTGTAGTTAAAGATACATTTGTTTTTGCTCATTTACTCAATCACTCAATTTCAACTCTTGTTGTTGCTTATGAATTTTACTCTAATGTTAGCTATCGGTTGTTTTGACGTGGAGATCAAAATTTTACTTGTCTATTTCGTCTATGCTATCAATTTGTCCCCTTATCATTGTTTTGAAGTTATGTGGCATTCGCCCTCCCACTAGGGACTATAGCTTCATATCCTATAGTGATGTACCTGGCCAGGGTATCTTGGTGCTGTCAAACTATTAGTCTGGATTCGGTAAGTCAGTACTAATATGGCTTACTCTCTCATTAGGATAAGACATTTAACTCTTTTGCTTCTACGGTTGTTAGTCTTGGGTTTTTAAGATATTCAACCTTCATGATCTAATCAACCACTTGGCGGGTTTTGCTTTCCCATAACGCCTTTATATGATACTTCAAAGGGAAAATTTTTGAGCATACTTGTGATTCAAAAATATTTTTCTAATACAGCTGAGATGCGAATGCTCTTGTGCTTCTTTCTTCATTTTATAAGAAACTAACTACAATTGCATAATGAATTTTTTTTTTTGTGAGGTAAGTTTCGGCTCTGGAATCTTAAATTTTCGTTGGATTTGTTTCTATATATTTATTAGGCTCTTAGGTTCATTTGGATAACATACTTGAAATCTCTTTGCCCTTAAACTTTAGCAGAAAATATAGTATTAATTATTAAAACTTTAAACATATACTGAACTATCTATTTCTTAAAACATAAATCTATAATTCTATAAAGCTATACAAATAACACTAATACTATTAATCACTACTAAAACGTTCTTAAAATATCTAGATATATGGTTTTTCTATATTACACTCAGGTAATGATGTCTTTTTTGATTTTTAGCTATCTTCAATTCTTATTCTTCTAGAAGATTGTTAGTTTATCTGAATTTTCCAAGTTACTACTCTAGGTTTTGTCAATGCTTCAGTTGTTTTGTAGTAGGTTGAATTTTTCTATAAATATGGATGCTTCATTTCGTAGATTCTTCTTTCCTTTGTTAATAGATTTTTTTCGGGTTCCCACCTCGAATTGTATTATCGTTCTTTGTAGGTAAGGGATCCTCAGATATTTAACTTCATCAATTGTTGCTCACTGATGTTTGAACAATGTTTTTCCTATACATAAAAGCTGGGAGTGTTAATTATCACTTTCCAATTCTAGAAAAGCTGGACTATTTCAGCTTCTCAAAGTTAGTTGATAGTCCCATGGTATGCTTTGTTTTTTCTATTAATCAATAACTCAATATTTTTAGTTTTTCACCTAATAGCTTTTCATTTAACAACCACTTTCTTATTTAGGATTAGATATGCTATTGATTTAACTCACTTTTTGAAAGATTGAATTTGATGCAGTTTGCTCCTCGTTTCTTGATGAACTGGTTTGATACTGCTGGTCTTCACTATTATTCGATAGGTATTTTTCCCTCGCTATCTCTTCTTATGTATTTGGTAATTTTCCGAATATTACTTCCGTAGTGTTATAAAAATTTACTGAACTTTTTGTTTGAGAAATCCTTCTTAAGATGTTGTACTCATAATTTCTAGCTTGTATGGTGCTATAACTGATGGCTTGCTTCGGAGTTTTACTCTGCATAGTGTAAACCTTTATTTCTAGTTGGTAAATCCCCTTATGGTAATTTCTCTAGTATATTTTGGTCTTATAGCTTCCAGGTTTTCAACTTTAGTTTTTATAGCTTCGGGTGATATTGTTCCAGGTTTTACAGTTATTACCTATTGTTGATTAGTTGTCGGGTATTCATGAATTATTTTTATTTCATCTTTTCTCATTTCCTTACCTGACGTTGCTGGTTTCTATTCCTATTTTTGCCTCATTGATAGGACAACTAACTCTCTTGACACTTGGTTTTTATATATTACGTACTCTCCATTTGTGATCATAAATTTTAGCTTCTGATGATATGATATGTGGATAATATGCAGCGCAGGCAACCATTCTCTTCCCAAGATCATATTATATGGCATACGGTATTCAAAACCAGGAATATTAGATTCACCAAGATAGGTTCGGCTCTAACTGATAAGACCATCTCACCCACTGTGTAAGTCTTTGAGCCATTGAAACCTACTATAGTTGATCTTTTATTTTTCAGAACTTCTTGTTTTACTAGTCTCATCTTTTCTGTTGTCTGGAGGTAGATGATGTCTCAGGTAGATCCCTTATCAACCAAATTTTCTTACAATCCCATCTGTCTCAATGACTGAAGCATCATTGTGTTGAAACGTTACTAATAAGTGCATAATTTGCATATTCGTATAATCATTTTATTGCACTTATTTACTAGATTTTGTGTAAATTACGTTGTATTAATCTTGTTTTCTCTTTTATTTGTCTCCAAAGGTTAATTATCAAACCAATGGAAAGAGCTCTAAAAGTTTCAATGTAGTGAAGTCCTATAAGTACTCAACGACCCAAAAATAAGTTGTGGGAAGGAGTTGCAACAATGTAGAGAAAAAGAACAAGTTTAGATATTCTCGGTGGGTCTGGTGGTCGAGAAATCCAAATTCAGAACTTCAGAAATTTCTCTATGGGATACATTGATAGACACATTTTTGTGTCTAAATTACACTCGATTATCTATTCTGATAGTGTTCATTTTCGTACCTATTATGGCTTTTTATGTCTTTGTAGGTATTTTCGAGAAATAAATATTTGTGAAAAATTCGGCTCAAAAAGTTGTTAAAGGCACCCATCGAAAGTGATTAAAGCACCCACAATTTGGATTGGGGGCACCCCCTTTTCATTTCAAATATTTGGATATGGAGGGAAAGAAAGAAGTGACATGAGAAACTGATGGGATTTGGGATTACCCTATATAAATAACCGCAATCGCACAGCGTCTAACAAGTAGACAACGGCAAGTACGGGTCGAACCCACAGAGAGCGGGACAATACTGCAATCAATATCTCTAATCAACTAACCAGAAATAATATTTATGGATTTTTAGGTTTATAGATAAAATAATAAAACAAACTAAACTAACAAAATAATTAAGCAGAGAGAGTCAGTAACCAGGGTTTTCAGTATCCACCACTATTTCTATTTAATTACTGAAGTGAAACATAACTCATGAATATTTAGAGTCGCAAATATCACTAGGAAGCCCTAAACATGGTGCATCAATCCTGCTGGATGCACGCCAATGGAAACGTTCAATAAGTCTATTGGAATTGGCTCTGTATCAATGGAATCTCATCATCCATACATAACGAATTGGTATGGTATATTCATACCATAACATATGAACAGTAAGAACTAGAATTCTTATCAATACTGGAACTCATAGGGAAGAAAATGGATTTATGGATGGAATCAAATATGCAGTATTTACAGACAAAAGTATTCGGTTATTGGGGAACAATTCTCAAGCATACACCATAAAATTGCGTTAGCGAGAAAATTGTACGAAACTAATTATAGGTCCACAAATAATACCTGACTATTCTAAGCATACCCCATCAAAGGATTTAACCCATGCATGAAATATCAAATAAGTAGGCAAATATATTTGTAACAAGTAGATTTTCAAAATAACAACTGTATACCAGAAGCATGGAACATCAAAAACCTAGGCCAAGCATGTACCATCAAAAGACGTCACAATTGTTTAATGAAATTCAATAAATCAAAATCATGGAATTAATCTATTCAAATCATAATGGTCTGTATCAAATATTTTATTTAATTGATCTAAAACTGTAAGTGGTTTCAACATTAAACCCTAGCTACAAATTAATTAGCTAGACATGGAGATGGGTTTCATAAAACCCATAAAAAAAATAGATAGAAGTAAAGGTAGATTAAACCGTATCACTGTTGTCACTCAGAAATAGATGATCTTCCTCCCTTGATCTCTGTTCCCGTCCCCTCAAAAGTACACAGGAGAAAAATCTCTCTGCCGAAATTCGTCTGCCTCCCAGACTAGTGAAAAAAGCCGCCTCCTGTACACACTAAAACTGACCGAAAAGAAGATGCCCCTTTCACGTCACAAAGTACCGTCCTTTTATACTTTTCTTTCCTATCCAATCGGTCAACAGCCTAACCCTAGCCCTAACTTTCTCACCTACTAGCCACACATTAATCCATTGTCGTCTTGTCCCCATCATCACTCTCTACTACATCATGAAGCCTGCACCCTAGCTAGCCTTCTTTATCCAACCTTCACGTGCTCTTTTCCACTCATTTCATTCAACACCCAACACCTCACATCATCAGCCTACTCTACCTATCCCTCTTCTCCAACTGACCATTCTTCTTCTTGCTTTTACTCTCCGAAGTCAACAGCACCTGACGCACTTATACTCACTTCTTTTAACCGAGCAGCAACAACACCTACTCCAATCAAAGCCTGCCTTCCCGTGATAATCAAGAGCCCAACGTCATCAACTCATAGCCTTTAACACCAGACAAAACCCAACATCAGTCATGTTGAATTCAACCGAACCAACATATGACACTCTCTTCTTCTAACACTTTTCTTTCTGTCACGAGCATTTGGTTGCATCTCATCGCACATACCAATTAACACATGTTTTACCATGTTTAGTTTATAACTTCGGATTTTATACGAACTACCTATTAAAACAATAAAATTGTAAATTAGTAAAATCATAAGTGCTAACAAATATAAATTAGGCGGTAAAAATGTATGAATTATGCGCTTATCAAATACCCTCAAACCTATATTTTGCTAGTCCTCGAGCAAAACTAATTTAAAAATCCGAACTCACTTTCGCAGGAATCGCGACTACATTTAGCATATGTAATAAGCCTTTAAACCCCTAAGTAGCCTTAGCGGACGAGTTATAGTCTCGTGAGGGTTTACAAGAGGTTTACCCACAAAACCTGTACTCCAAATTCTAGCTACCTGTGAACGATTTAGGATAGACACTAAACAAGCTATTTATTTGGTATACTAAATTCTGCGACTATAAGAATCATTATCCTGTATGAATCCAATTACTGTACACGAGTTTGCACTCAGCGTACTAAAATTCATATAAAAATGCAACTCTACTCACATAATCATTAAACATCCGCAATTGGATATAATTCACATTGCTCGAAATCAATCAAATTCAAACACAGGGATAGATTAGAAGATGAAAATAGAAGTAATGAATGGTGCATATGTTGACTAAGGTGAACGGTGTTTCCCATATCTGTCTGAAGGTTAGTGCCAGGATGAATCCTATTTTTATTATTATTATTTATATACATTTTTTTTTCTTTTTTTTATGACTACATGATTAGATCTTTTGAATCTATGCGCATGTTCCTTTTCAGCAGATTACATGATAGTTTACATGGATCCTGCATTCCACGCTTGCTTAGACGACAGAGACAGGGAAAACACACATATTGCTATCAAAGTGTCAATTTTTCATTCACTATTTATTTTATTTTATTTTTTTGAATAAGAATCAAAAATGAGCTTGAACTCAACAATCTATTTCATCCTGACGGCGATAACAATTTGATACTGGGCCCCACCAAATCACTTAGAGAAACATAAAATTGCAAAAATAAAAATAGAAAGTGATATGATTATGATGATTCCGAGATATGCTTTTTCAATGATTATCATGTTATTTCTAACACCTGAGTGCATTCAGATATGAATAGACCATTTAGCTGGGCACACCAATTCCTATAAATAAAAGTTATGTTTCCATCTACCTAGAATGGTTAGTGTCATCCTGAATAATTCACAAGTTTCTAAATTTCGAAGTTTCTTTATTGACATCAATTTTCTGAAACTCTACCCCCAAACCTAAATTTAACATTGTCCTCAATGTTTCAAACCGTGCAACCTAGAATGGTCTGCAATAAATATAAATAAGAGAAGCAAATGTAAATTAAAGAGGAAGGATTGGAACGTCTCACCTGATTGACGCAAGAAAAGCAGTATTCTCTGTAATACACATCAAACGATAGTAATAACAAAGAACACCAAAAATGAAAATAAACAAAAAGCCTAAAAGAAAATAAAAACAAGAAAATAAAAATCTACCTACTGGATATTTACAGAAAGAATCCCCATACACTAATAACCTGAAAATATAGGGATCAACCCAAAATACAATATATACAAATGATAGTTTCACAATTATATTATTATGACAGGGAGACACTGAAATTATCAAAAATAAGGGATTACCCCCAAACCAAGTTTTTACTACACTGGGAAGTGCGTAAAGAACAAAATATGGGGATAATATTGGGGAAGCATTGATTGGTTCATGCACAGTGTCAGGAATAGGCAAGTCCGTATTTGGATGCAAAGTGATCCAACAAAACTTTTGAAGCACATAATTGTAACCCTAAATTAGGTAACTTTTGGAAGTCTAGGGGTTTAGAAACAAATTCTAAGTCGTTAAACTTAACTAAAGTTTCATCGTAATTAACACATACATCATTACCAGGTTTACGTTGCCATTTTCCATAATCCAAAACGGGTACGGAATCTAACAACGCATTAACTTCTTCTAAATGTGTATCCTCATCATAGCAGGCTCCAAAATGGGCCAAGCAAGCCTCTAAAGGATCAATAATATTGTTGGTGCTAGAATCAATCATGCAAAAAGACTCCATATATACAAAATAAAATAAAATAAAAATAAATAATTGCTCCTACCCTTATAATTGGAAAGGAAGAGTTCAAAGAACTCAACTAAGTATTTCCCACTTCGAAAAGCAGTACTAGTACCTCGTATCAACATTCACAATTTAGGGTAATGAGCGTCCAACCTGTCCAAATCGTTCAATTTATAACTCACAAGCCAGAAACCCGTGAATATTTTACAGCAGACGAATTTTGTTGAGATAGACGACCAGGAGCAACCCAAAATGTACCTGAAATAAAATTCTAAAACACCAAACTAGTAAAAAAAAAACTAAAATCCTAAAAATAAAATAAAATATATACAAAAATAAAAATAAAACCTAAACTACGATTAGAAAATCAAAAATACTAATTACAACATTCCACAACCGCTCCTCGGCAGCGGCGCCAAAAATTGATGGGATTTGGGATTACCCTATATAAATAACCGCAATCGCACGGCGTCTAACAAGTAGACAACGGCAAGTACGGGTCGAACCCACAGGACAATACTGCAATCAATATCTCTAATCAACTAACCAGAAATAATATTTATGGATTTTTAGGTTTGTAGATAAAATAATAAAACAAACTAAACTAACAAAATAATTAAGCAGAGAGAGTCGGTAACCAGGATTTTCAGTATCCACCACTATTTCTATTTAATTACTGAAGTGAAACATAAATCATGAATATTTAGAGTCGCAAATATCACTAGGACGCCATAAACATGGTGCATCAAAAAGCCCTAGTCTCAAGCATACACCATAAAATTGCGTTAGCGAGAAAATTGTACGAAACTAATTATAGGTCCACAAATAATACCTGACTATTCTAAGCATACCCCATCAAAGGATTTAACCCATGCATGAAATATCAAATAAGTAGGCAAATATATTTGTAACAAGTAGATTTTCAAAATAACAACTGTATACCAGAAGCATGAAACATCAAAAACCTAGGCCAAGCATGTACCATCAAAAGACGTCACAATTGTTTAATGAAATTCAATAAATCAAAATCATGGAATTAATCTATTCAAATCATAATGGTCTGTATCAATATTTTATTTAATTGATCTAAAACTGTAAGTGGTTTCAACATTAAACCCTAGCTACAAATTAATTAGCTAGACATGGAGATGGGTTTCTTAAAACCTATAAAAAAATAGATAGAAGTAAAGGTAGATTAAACCGTATCACTGTTGTCACCCAGAAATAGATGATCTTCCTCCCTTGATCTCTGTTCCCGTCCCCTCAAAAGTACACAGGAAAAAAATCTCTCTGCCGAAATTCGTCTGCCTCCCAGACTAGTGAAAACAGCCGCCTCCTGTACACACTAAAACTGACCGAAAAGAAGATGCCCCTTTCACGTCACAAAGTACCGTCCTTTTATACTTTTCTTTCCTATCCAATCGGTCAACAGCCTAACCCTAGCCCTAACTTTCTCACCTACTAGCCACACATTAATCCATTGTCGTTTTGTCCCCATCATCACTCTCTACTACATCATGAAGCCTGCACCCTAGCTAGCCTTCTTTATCCAACCTTCACGTGCTCTTTTCCACTCATTTCATTCAACACCCAACACCTCACATCATCAGCCTACTCTACCTATCCCTCTTCTCCACCTGACCATTCTTCTTCTTGCTTTTACTCTCCGAAGTCAACAGCACCTGACGCACTTACACTCACTTCTTTTAACCGAGCAGCAACATCACCTACTCCAATCAAAGCCTGCCTTCCCGTGATAATCAAGAGGCCAAAGTCATCAACTCATAGCCTTTAACACCAGACAAAACCCAACATCATTCATGTTGAATTCAACCGAACCAACATATGACACTCTCTTATGTCTAACACTTTTCTTTCTGTCACGAGCATTTGGTTGCATCTCATCGCACACACCAATTAACACATATTTTACCATGTTTAGTTTATAACTTCGAATTTTATACGAACTACCTATTAAAACAATAAAATTGTAAATTAGTAAAATCATAAGTGCTAACAAATATAAATTAGGCGGTAAAAATGTATGAATTATGCGCTTATCAGAAACTTTTGTACAGTCTTTTGTTACGTGATTTTAGAGTTTGGGAGTGATTCAAATTGTTCCAAAGTGAATTAGACATCCCAACTAAGTTAAAAACACGTTAAACAACGTGTTTCAAGCCGAAAAAATAGCCAGCAAAAGTGAATTTGGACGGGAAAATGGAGTCCGGCTATATTTCGGATAACCTAATTAGAGATTGAGCTGGAGTCGTTTTAGGAGATTTAATCACTTTAGAAGACTCTCTAGGGTTTGCATACCCTATATATACCAAAGAGAAGGGAGGAAATCAGGGGGGAGAGCATCCGGAAGCCACCGAAAAATTCCAGGAAAAAAGCTTGCTGTTGGTGATGAAAAACACGTGAAGAATGTAAGGCGAAGAGAACTGTTGTTTAAACTGTCGCTGAATAAGTCGCTGCACTTGTCGCTGTTACAGTCCTATTTTTGAAGCGCCTTCAGTCCGTTCTTTTATTTTATTCCCTTTTCTTCCTCCTGTAACACTACGAACCATTCACTCTAACGTTTTTAAGCGTCTCAAAACTTCTGTGTTACTTCTTTTTGATCATTGCAAGCACTTTTTGACAATGAAAGGTTATTTTGAGTGTGTTTCCATTACAATGAGCTAATCGCCATCACTGGGGCGACGAAGGAAGCTTTTTCTCCAATAATTAAGCGGTAACTTCTATTTTATCTATTTATTTTACAATTCTTTTATTATTATTTGCCTTGAATTAAAATTGAAAAAATGGTTTTTCTTAAATAGTTGTGTTCTCTTTTGATGAGTTATGCTGGGTTGACTGCTTTTGATGTCTCATGCTTACGATTTACAATTATTCTTTCAAAAACCTAACTTGGGCAATGATTTGACTAAACTGAATATAAGAATTGCACGATTTTATCACTTGAGTTATTGGTTAAAAGTGGAATCCTTAGTCCTGGTTCTTTCCATCAATTTTCAATCATCTTTGCTTTAATCTGTTTTATTTTTAGTTTTTAAAAATTAAGTTTAAAAATCGAATCTTCACAAGTCCGAGAATCAAACCCTTTTTACCACTATATTAAAATCACATCATACATGACCGAGAAAGAGAAATCCATAAACTTTATTTTTTTCTGGGGTAGTACGTGAGCGAGAATTTCAGAAATCTCGACCACTTTGGTGGCCGAGAAAGTCACGTGGGATAAAATATTTTGACGTATTTTTGTGTTGTTTTCGAGTTTGGACTAGTTTCGGAAGCCTAGTATGACCGAGATTTTAACTCGGGAACTCCTATACTTGGTTTCCTATATAAGAAGACTTCATAGATTATACCAAAGGATATCATAACACGTACAACACAATAATCAAAAGAGTTTGAAGAAAATTAGGGTTTTCCCTGATAAATTGAAAAATGACTTCAGATGTAGTGTTCAACTTGGTGAATCTTGGGATTTTTCTTCCGCCCTAAAGTTTCTTCTCTTACCTGGTTGTTTCTTGGATCTAGGAGAATGATTTCTCTTGAGACCCATGTGTTGGATAGGTGAGTAAACATTATGATCATAAGTGATGGTCAAGTTGTCTTGATCCCTTCATACAAAATTTCTATCTTTACTATACACCCCTTCCAAAGAGCTGAGGACAGTTCCTACAAAGAAGTTTCTTATTTCACCTGAAAATAGAGCTTTTTTGAATTAAAAAAACAACACTTTATCGTTTTCCTTGTCCGCGGGTGTTGCATGTGCCTTGAACCTTCTTAAGAAATCCATGAAGCTTTCATCATCTCACCGAACGATACCTATTAGTTCTTCTGGGACATCAACTTGTTTTATTTTGCATTAATAGTTTTGAATGAATGACTCTTTGAAGTAATCGAACTTATGAACTAAGTTAGGTAGCAGACATCTAAACCAGATTAAATCATCATCTTATAAACTGGATAGAAAAAAATTTACCATGATCAATGTGTTGTCCGGATGTAGTCCCATCATTTGATCATAGTAAAAGATATGTTCATTAGGATTTATGTCTACTTTTAAGTGTAAAAATCTTAGTAGACGAAATTTTTCAAGTAGTCTCACGGATATGAATTGATAGCGCTCCATCTTGTAACCTAAAAGTGGGGTCACTTTTCATCTTACTGATCAATAAATGAATCTTATCTTCTTGCTCTTTCAGCCTTCTCTCCAATCTTGATTCCAGATATTCTCTAGCTGAATTAACAGTAGTAACAATAGGATTTGCTTCTGGGATGATATGTCTATGTGGAAATCCATGTTGTCTAGAGGTGAAATGCCTAAAAGGTTGACGTAATTAGTCATGTGGATAACCTCGATTTTCTGGTAAAGGTGGAATGTCAAAAGAAAAGTTGTTGGAAGCAGTTGCTGGAAATACTAGTTGAGATAATGCTGGATTTATAATATGTTGACTTTTTTGGCTAGGATGTTGATGGATCTTTGTCGGTCTGTAAACATGTTTTGTGAAATACTGACGGCTGCTTGTTGTGGTATTTTTTTTATCGTCGTACTTCTTTGTTTGTTGATGAACATGTCGACTCAACCAATATACCTTGTGGATGTCCATGTGGCCCTAGTATCTTCATAGACGAGACTGCTTCTGAAGTTACCGATGGTACCTGGTTTGTTATAGAAATGGTAATATCAATTGTTGTGACGTTTGTAGATGGAGTTATGACACCTATTGTCGCAGATGTTTTAGGGACATTTGTATTCCTTTAGTTAGTCTGAGTTGAACCTGGATATGTTATTTCTGTATCCACAACTGACACAACTAGATCGATACTAAATTTGGATGGGGAGGTGACACCAAGTCTAGGTGGTAACCTTCTTCGCATCATCAAATAGACTTCACAATAACATATAATCATTATATTTATATAACTGGATCAGGTATTTTTAACAATGCATTTTAAGTTTCTTATAAATTCAATTAGATCTTTAAACAATTTATCAGATAGACATAATATTTATTTTAAATAAAAAATGGTACAAAATGTAATAAACATGTCATTAGAGATTGATAATTTATTATTAATTATATATTAAATAATTATAAACAAAATTAATAAGATAGTTATAGTAGCAATTGAATAATAATTGTGCATGTCGAATTAAATAGGACCTTCATAGAGGAAAACATAAACGGGTGAAAAATATTGCTTCATCAACAAAGTATTTAATAAATCATTCTGATGATCAAGATAAACACCAAATACTATTAAACAATCGTTGATCAAGCTACTCAAGTGGGTTAAATATCCAAATTATTATCGAAATCTATTTGTGAAATCAAAAGACACTGAAAATTTAGAACAATTTCCCTGAAGTCGATGACAGATTGATTTCTCGTCACAATCATCAAAGGTGTTGATCGATTTGCAAATTACATTGGTGCTCTATCATCATCCAAGTACATCGACGTTGAATCGTTGTATTAAAACAAGAAAACATGAGGTATTGGATTTGAACTCTGTATGACTTAAAAACTCAAATTCTCCTAAATTCTCATATTAGTTATGAGATTTTGATGAATGGCTAGTACTGAGTTGGATCTATGCTTTTAAAACATGCATAATTATGTAAGTTATAGATCAAAATACAGAAATCGGTGTCGTGAGTTTGAACAACAAAAGAAAATAAAAGAATTCATCGGAAATAAATTTGAACAACTGTATCCTATACCGATGTTAGAAAATATGATTAAAGCATTGAAAATTTATAAAAATCATAATTTCTATAGTGTTTCTAGCGCCAATGGAAGTGTTGTATTTTGCTGGAAAGAATACGCATTTTCACAAAGTTTGGATAACAGTTAGAGTTCTGATTGCTTAGACAATTGATTAACACTGCAACAAAATCTATTGAGAACTTTAAATTAGGGTGAATATCGTTAATAGAAGTCGGTTAAGAAGAAAATTTGGAGCGAATTATGAGAAAGAAGAAATTGAAGATTAAGTTTATTATTAATCTGCGTTTTGTTTACGAAACGAACCTTTCTAGCTATAAATATAAGAGTAGATTTGTAAGTTTATTATGTGATATGTGGGATCACTTATATTCTATATATCTATTAGGACCCATCAGATCATCTTTCATTCCATGTATCTACTTAGAGACGTTTGATCTATACTTTTGCATATTCCAGTTTATCCATGTACTTATTTTGTCAGTTACATGTCATTCCTCAGCTTCCAACTCCGAATCCAAGTCTCCAGTATCTGGACAGCTCCTTGACTTAAAGACAGCTTCTCAGCCCTGTAACCTAGATAATTATTGTCCTGTCTGCATGACGCCAGCTATCACCACGTGATCCGAGCAGTTGTTAGGTGACTCAGGTAATCGGTCTTGACTCTAGGTTCTTTTTCAGCTGTTATTGCTGTTAGTTGTCAGCTATAGGTAGGAAGTTATACTTTGTCATCTACGATCTTGACTGGTATATAGACCCTTATATTCTGATTAGTTGCTACCGGTGGTTTCATACTCAAAAGACAATAATATAAAATAACTCGTCCAAAATTACAGATTTGATAATAAATCATCCAACAACAGATAGCATAAGTTGGACAGTTACATGGAAGTATATGGACAGTAGAGAGGTAGAGACAGAAATAGAAAGCAATAAAAACTACCAAGTGTTCAATTACATTGTATAAAGCCACTCCAGAAACTTCTCCATCATTTGTCAGAAACATCTCAACTTCCTTGGCCTTGATTCATCTCAGTCACAACATCTAGGCTTCTGCAACACAAAAGGCAAGAAAGTTAATAGACTCAAATAGCATAATTGTCAGATGAGATTCAAGTAGACTCTTTCAACAGGAATAGCAAACACAAAAATTGATCAGGTAAGCAAGAGCAAGTAGAAGTACTTCTGACAAAATAAGGAACTTCAGTGAGCAGTTTGCTTTCATGGCAGATACTTAGTTCCTTCAGTCTCAAATAATTTTCAAGGACATACAACTTACTGGAGACTATTTTCCAGAAGATCTTAAGCACTACAACAACACACCAAATGAAGACACCAGGAAAAACCACAATCTATGACCACTTTGTTCACTAGATCAATTAACCTACCTCTTAGAGATGTGTTTCACTTGAATGAATTATACTTTGTTGTTCACGACAAAGAAAAAAGATCAAGCCTTACCTAATGTATTTAAAGATGATTTCTTTATGATCAGATTGCATATCATGCAGAAAACAGTCGAAGGAAGGCAAGGACACTTAGAACACCAGTACCTCACCTACGAGTCACCTATGAGTCCAAGACATAGTTAAATAACCAACTGCTTTTATAATAGAATATACGTAATTCCTAATCTTAGGGTAACATCAGATACTGACATGTTCTGTACCAGGTGTCAACTATATGAACTGCTGCTAACGCCATTTCTTTCATTATGTTGGAAAAAGTGAAAGAAAGCTTATTCATTTCAGTATCTATTACTGTATAAAATCATTTCAAAAGACTTGCTACGCATTAAAAGAAAGTCACGTGCTGCCCAAAATGAATGGCACTGTCACATCTAATCTTTCCCAAATGATATTGAAGAGCATACACAAACCACAAGTTACTATCAGAAAATACAAGTCAAACAATTGAGCATCCATACATTCCCATAAAACAAATTACTATTACCATCCCTAATAGGAAGATTCATCCCTGCATGACAAAGTTCAGATATAAAAACAAGAAGTACAGAAAAACAAGAAGATACAAGCTACAACGACTGGAATAAACAGTGGCACTGGTGTCTCAGGTCTCTGAGCAAGGCCTCATTTAGAAAACCCCTAACCCACGCAAGAAAAGTGTCATACAATAATAACAATGTATATCTCAGGGACAAACTTTAAATATAATATCATAGAAAAAAACAAGATAATGAAAGTTTGAGCAGTAGTGCGGTACAACCTTCGACAAACATTTACTTTGTCAACCATCAAATATTGATCACCTGATAATAACCGAAATACATTTACCTAACTAGTGGTGAGAAGAAAAAATCACAAAAAACTTCATGCGGCAAAACAAAAAGCAAACACCTTTTTCCATCGAACACGCCTAAGAGGATCAAATTTTCACAAATTAAAAAACATGGACCACTAAATAAACACTTAACTCACAATCCAAGCAAAGCAACAATAAGAACCCACGAATTCATCTGTTTTGACAACTCTCATCCTTGATAACAAAATCAGGTTAGATTCAAAGACTTCACTGAAACCCCAAATGCCAAAGAATCATTAACAAAAAAAGAGAGGCAACCATAACAACCAAAATTCAAAACAAAAGGTTCCCTCCACATAGGATCAGTAATTTCCTACAATCATTGGAGATATATTGACTGTAAGTTCTCCATTTTTAGTCTCAAACTACCTAATTCGGTCTGGAGAGTTATTATATTTAAAAGCATAACCAGATTTAATCCTAAGTGTAGTATCACTATAAAACCATCCTGAAAGAATAGAATTGTTCCACTCTTTATTACTATGAATAGGTGGTTCACAGTTTGGGGTCTGTTTACGGAACTAGAGTTGTTACTTGCCACCAACTTCCTGTCTGAAGTCCATACATTACCTATAATAGAACCATCATGAATTCCCACACATGGTTACTTCTTATTACATACAAGCCTTTCGTAATACAACACCAGACCCAGGATTTACATGTTTTTTTAGTATATCTAAAAGGATGAGAGTTCTGAAAATGCTCATCTTTCAGGATTTGCCAAGCCAATTTCGTAAGCATTGCAGTATCGCAATGGTATGGTCTCCTAAAACCACCACTTAGTTTAAGGAGAACCAAGTAAGACAGTGAATAAAGAACCTCTGCTCCATCCCTGTTCGTTCCACCAGAATTGTTAGGCTATCAAACCTATCAATTTTCAACTCATTCAGCATCTTAGGTAAGCATAAGTAGCTAATCAATATGGTCCCTGCTTTTTGGAGCAATTTGGATTTCCACCCCCTGAACTCTACTATAAACCTTATATAGTAGAGTATTGAAAGTAGGACTTAGCTCTATGGAAAAACAGAGATGTCCCAAAATATTGTTCAGTTTTAGAATTCTTTTGAATTTAAGAATTGCAGCAAGAAGTTTACAGTGTTTATTATGAACACTACGGCTAACATATATGGCTGACTTTTGAAAGTTTACAGCTTGTTCAGAAGAATTACCAAAAATGGATATTACATCTTGCAAGACATTTAACCCATTCAAATTTGCAGATGAAAACAAGAAGCAATCATCTGCAATTAAGAGGTGTGAGACATTTGGGCAACTTTTGTTGATTTTAATACCATGCATGGGGTTGTTCTTCTCATAATGGCTCAATAACAGAGAAGAACTCTCCCCGCAAACAATGGAAAAACCTAGTAGCCAAAGAGTTACCTTGTCTCACTCCCCTTGTGGGTCTGAAAAATAACCTGGACTACCACTCAGAGTTTAAGATAAAGATGCATACATGTAACAATCACACCAGCAATCAAAAAATCCAAACAATATATAATATTTTTTTCATTATAAAAGACCACTATAGCTTGTCAAAACTTTCGGTTGTCTTCATAGTAGAAAGCAATGCACAACGATGATGTTATTCAATCTGCTTTCCAGGATTGAGGCAGATTGATTCACAGATATCAAAGATTCTAAGGTAAAGGTCAGTCTATTAGCCATTACAATTGTACTCAGCTTAAAAGTAGCATTCCTTAAGCTGAGAGGCCAGAAATCAGCACGCATTGGGAGAACAGTCTTAGGTATTAAAGAAATATATGGATTACTCAACCCAGAGAGAAGAGTTTTGTTTATAAAAAAAATTCTAACAAGATTCACCAGATCATTTCCCAACACGTCCCGATGTGTTTGATAGAAGCCTCGGCGGAATCCATCTGGACCAGGAGCTCCCCAAGCTTTCATATCAAATAAGGTTATCTTTACCCCTCCCACGATCTAACAAGGGAGGAGCAGCCAGACAATCATTAGTCATGTAATCTAAATTCTAAGGAACGATATCATCAAAACTGACATGCATATCACAATCAGATGAAGAACTAATAGACAACTGCTGTATCAACATGTTTGAACTAAGAGAATATATCCTATTATTTCTTCTTCTTCGTGAGGCACATTGGTGAAAATGAAAATATTTAGAATAAGCATCACATTTTACCCACTTATCCTGGTGATATTAGTAATCTCTTTCTATATCATTTCAATATTGCAAATCAGCTTCAAGAGAGTAATGCCTGAGATTTGAGTCTACTCTTCTTACTTCTACCGTGTAGCATCTCTGTAATTTGGGAAATGTGTGTGAAAATATTTCCAAACACATTTCTATTCCATAACTTTAGGTCTTTTCTAAGAGTATCCAATTCAAGTGTTAGAGAGGGACTATTTGATAATTTAGATTGTTGTTCAAGACTTCCTAGAGATTGATTCACAGTATCCTTATAAGATTCATCGATAATCCAAAGTCTTACAAATATATAAGGTTAGGCAATTTAAGCATGCCAGGTTGACAGTCAACTATCATAAGTGAGTGGTCTGAAGCAACCCTAGTTTAATGAATTGTTATAGCATCGGATACTTGCAGTTGACATTAACTAATGCCCTATCCTATCTTTCCCTAATATTTTTAACTCCATCTCTGTTACTGGACCATGTATAAGGTGTCCCCACATAATCTAAGATAATAAGTCCTAAGCTATCTATTGCATGTAGGTCTTGTTAACTTGTATCCTAGGATACAAGTTAAGGATGATTACAAAATCAGATTTCCAAGAAATTTAACTTATCAAGAAGAATTGTAAAATCCAAGAGAAGAAAATAACTTTATAATTATTCTTAACTTGCATCCCAGGATACAAGTTAACAAGACCCTTGTATCATTTATGAAACTAGCAGACCCAGACATAGAGTCATCCCTCCCTGTTTTCCAGCCTGATTTCTATATGAAGTTCATATCCCCTAGCACTATCCAAGGATGACTCTGAGTGGCAAAACCATTTGGTATGAGTTTCCCATGATTATAGTTCCCTTCACTGTCCAAAGCTCCAGATAATGTAGTGATGAACCACATAGACTCATTTCTAAAAGTTACTCATGTGTAATATATTGAACCTAAGGAGTATTTACTCAATTTTAGTACAGCCTACTGCCATTCCACCCGACCTTCCTATTGAAGGTATTACTATCCAATCTACACAATGGTTAATTTTTATAGTGTTATCTATTAACTTAAACTGACATTTACTATCAGAAAATAATGGTCAACAATTGGGCATCTAAAATTCCAGTAAAACAAATTACGAGTACTATTCACTGTAAGAAGATTATCCTTGCATTAGATATCAAAACAAAAGTACGAAAAAAAAAATAATTATTGCGTAGAAATCAATCACCACATAGACTATGAGAACTAACAGCGGCAATGCTACCTCAAATCTCTGAGCAACGCCTATTTATGGAGTAGGCAAAAAACCAAAAACCCCACAAAAGCGACATAAAGCAATAAGCATCATGTATCTCAAGAACAAACTTTGGAGAACATAACATAAAACAAGTTAAGCGGTAGTGCATACAACCTTTGGCAAAAATCATTTTTTCAACCATGAAATAACAATCAAATAATAACAACTCGATGCGAGAAACACATCTACATAGCCAGTGGACTTCATGAAGACTTTAGAACTCTATTGGCCTTGTCACTCTACAATGTACATAGTGGAGACTTCCCTTGGAAAAGTTTTTGAAAGTCAAGAAATCTAGTTCCTAAAGTTCGTATATTCATTTGGAGGATCCTGCATGAGGAGGATTGCAATCTTATCTTATACTCCCTCCGTTTCAGGAAAAGAGTTACTTTTTCATATTTGCACAATTGTTAAGGCAAGATGAGAGAGAATAATTTTTGTAATTTATTTCCAGATTTACTCTAACAAAAAGTTTAATACTACATATATCTTTATAATGAGAATAAGGGTAGTTTTGAAAGTTTGTTATATTGAAAATGAAAGTAACTTTTTTGTTGGAACAAAAATTTAAAGAGAAAGTAACTCTTTTCCTGAAACGGAGGGAGTATTATATTAGCAAGTTTGTTTCAGATCTTAATAAGGATTGTAGTCTGTGTGAACTGGAGTTGAAACAATGGAGCACTCATTTCTTATGTGCCCTACTGCATAAGCTGAGTTTATTTATTCTTCTATGGGATGTAGATTCAATCAGGATGCTACTGTATAAAAAAATCTTATCAAGATGGCTTCAAGAGGGAGGCGACTATTCTATGTTTAAAATGGGGAGCTGTATTTTGCAAACTGGATGGCGAGACCAGGTAAAAATTTTAGATAACAAAGAACCAGCTATTGAGCATATAATAAGGAATGCCAACTACTGGTTAACGTTTATCAGTATAGATGAAATTGCTGCTAACACCACCAGAATACTTATCCGAGGGCTGCTGAGAGATGGATCTATCTTGTTGATAATTGTGTAAAGCTGAATGTGGATGCAGGTTTTTCTTAAAAATGAAGGGGCTTGTGCAACGGTAGCCAGAGATTCTAGTGCAGATTTTAATGGGTGTGGTACGTGTTTTCATAATCTTCAATCTCCAATTGAAGCTTAAAAAAGGGCTACTATTCTTACCCTTGAGATGGCAGAGGTGCAAGATATGGTCTACATTATAACTGAAAGTGATGCCTTAAAGGTTATCCAATTCCTTGGGAACTAAGACCTCTTATCTCCCATATCAGAGTAAAGGAGACAAGAGTTGATTTGGTTCAATTCATTTATACTGAGAAAGAATCTAATGGTGTAGCTCATGTTCTAGCAGATTATGCGTTCAAAAACCACTCTTATGATTCCTCCTTCCCTTCCTTCTTGTATTGCTCATCTCTGCTTAAGAGATAGCAGTTCTGTTTCTTTTTAGTGTTTTTGTTTTAAGTTCTTGTATAGCAAAAAAAAAATTAGTGGCAAGAAGAAAAATATCACAAGAAACTTCATGCTAGGAAACAAAAGGAAAACCTCTATTCCCCTTGGATCACCTAAGAGAATAAAATTTTCACAAATAAAACACCTAAATCCTGGACCACTACATTAACAATTCAGTCACAATCCAAAACAAAGCAATGATAGGAACCCAAAAAATTGATCTTAATTCACAAATCTCATTCACAACAACAAAATCAACTCTAAATCAGAGATTTCACTGAAACTCCATATGTCAAGAGAGAACCATTCACAAACCAAAGCAACAGTGACAACCATATTCCAATATATTAAATATAAATTTCATTTTTAGTTTACAGAATCAACTCAAAATCAGATTCCTAATGTTCGTTTGACCAAAGAGACCTCAAAAAATTAGACCCAGAACTTTAAAGGAGATAATAGAGATAGAAACAGATACCTAAACAAAGCTTCAAGCTTTCTGTTCCTCAGGGGCATCATGATACTCCTGATCTTCCTCAGGTACAGGATGAAGCTCAACCTCCTTTTCCAAAGGAGACACCTTTGTTGTTTCATCATCCCCATCCCCATCCCCAGATTCTTTGTCATCTGGAAACCTAACAACAACAACAGGACAAACACAATGATGAACACAATAATCACTAACACTACCAAGTCTTCCTTTACTACTCCTTTTAGAAGCACCAAATCCCCGACTACCCATAATCACAGTACTTAACCCTAATCTCTCAACTTCTAAACAAAGTCTTTCTTTCATATCATGATCTTTCACAATATGTAGTTTAAATGGGATTGATGCTTCAACTAATGGTTGTGCTAAATCAGTTGCTTTAGTATTAGTAAAAGCATCAAAATCAGATTCTAATTTCTGTTGTGATTCTTCATCTGTGTCAGTAATTGATACATCTGTTGAACCCCAATCAGCACCATAAAGAACACTTGTTGGTCGCACGTGCAAAAGTAATACAGCATCACCGGGACGTAAGTAATTTTGAACTGCCCATTTTACAGCAAAAG
Organism: Papaver californicum; assembly: GCA_023531435.1. Lineage (NCBI taxonomy): Eukaryota > Viridiplantae > Streptophyta > Magnoliopsida > Ranunculales > Papaveraceae > Papaver > Papaver californicum. The sequence continues at coordinate 6,861,256 of JAJJMC010027962.1, read as the reverse complement.
CACTTTCATCACTTAGATCTACAGCAATTGCGATACGACGGTTTGCTGTTGAGGTTGGTGTGTTTGATGAGAAGGGGAATCGAGGTGAGGATGGTTGAATCACTGCTGCTGATGATGATGGTCTTGTTGATACTGGCTTGATGTGTTGTGGAATCATTTTCTGGTTTTTCCGATTTGAATCTCTGGATTGCTTGGATTTGTGCTACAAAGATTTTCTGATTAGTTCTTTGCGATTGTTCGAGAGAAACGGAATAAATTAATGCAAGTAACTTATATCGATTTTGAGAAAGACAGCTCTATGATGTTGTTTGTTGCAAATGACGAACTTATCCGCTGCGTTTACTTATTTTCGGGTTCACCGCTGTTATTATGTGAAACAAGCCAACTGGTGTCACTCTGAGGCTGAGCCTTCGGCCTGGTCCCAAAGGAATCTTTAGGATTTGTGCGCACCTTGGTATCAAATCCTTTCGGCGCATGGAATATTCTGGATAATGTAAATATGTATAAGTTAAATTAAAAAAATAATAATAATAATATTTGGAAATTGATCGAAAGACTTAAAAATTATGTAACATTAACATTATGAAAAGTTAAAAAAAAAAGGGAAAATGTATTCATATGAATAAAACTTCTCGATAGATGATATTAATTTTGTTGTCATATCTAACCTTCATTCGATTCATATGGCAACAATAAAATAATTGTAACAATATTTCATAGACGATGCCACATATTGATATACAGTTGGCTGCTCCTAAATGATTGATTACATAAATAACTACCTATACTCTTCATTATTTACTATTGTAATTTGCTAATCATCATCGTATGTGTTTTACGTAAGGAAAATTGACATCTTTCGATTTATACTTTCAAATCTGAAGACGACAGCTAAAAAGATATTCTTGGGATGAAAACAATGTCATCAACTTTCCCTAATCACGGTTATAGCTTCAATTGCATGTCGTAGATATCATGTAACCAATAATTTTGTACCGTTACAAAGATCATCTATCTCTTATGCAAGATTCCTAAACAATTGTAATCAAACATCCAACTTTAAGTTCTAACTCAAATGAAGGTGAACTCGTCAGATTTATATTGTTGAAAAATTCAGTAGCATAAACTGAATCCTTTCCATGCTCATCCAAAATCATCTTGTCAGCCACAAGATAGGTGTGGTCTTCCCATATAAAATCTTTAATGCGTCTATATTAATTTCATTTACATTTTCATTACGTGGAGATGAAATGGTCTTAGTTAAGTGTTCGGGTGATATTTTTCCAGCCGTTCCCAACCACGGATACATTAAAGGTATTAGCTCATGTATATTTTGGCATCTACGCATTTGATTAATAACTATTTTGGGATTTTCGGATCAACCATATTATTTACACAGCTAGTTGGCGTTGTTAAATTTTCTACATATAAAAATTGCCATATGCATAAAAAAATGGTAAAAAGTTCAAAAGAAAAAAATTTCCGAAAGAAGTTTGAAATATCTAAATTTTTAGGTTCTTGTTCCGAGGGTATTTTTGGTAAAGCTTCAAGGCTTTAGTGCGTGTTTTCCCAAAAAAAAAAGAAAAAAAAGACCTTAATAGCATGTTTAGTTTAAGGAATTGAATGCTAGGTAATCTAATTTCTAGGGAATGTACCCAATTACTTGAACCAAATAAGACAAATTAACTTTGTGTAATTAAATTTTTTGATTCCCAGGAATCCACTTTTCTCCAAAATAATTATTTTCCACTGCAATATTCCAACAATGCAATGGAATTAAATTCCAAGGTAAAAATAAAATTAATTGAATTACTTCAACCAAACGCTAATTTTTTTGCTTTAAATTTAATTCCTTAGAATTCAATTCCAAAAATTAGATTACCTCATAATTGAATTCCTAAGATTCCAATTCTTCCAACCAAACGAGGTGTAAAAGACATTTCAAACGATTTGTTCATGATTTCCATCCGATAGCAGGGGTAAATTTTGTCGATAGTCTTCATAGAAAACAAGGGTAACACTTCCAATGGATATGTTGTCACTACGAACAACTCGTAGTGCACGGTCTATGCTTAGACACAAAACCTATGATACATTAAAACTTCACCCTATATGATTAATTTGACTTTCTTAAGTAGTTTAGCATGTTGTGAATCCTTAGTAAACAAACAATTAGTATTTTTTTGGACTTTCGATGGAATTTTAAAGGTTGAATGTGATGTTTAACCTCCTGCAAAAAGTAAAACAACAATACCAGTCGAATCAACAACTAATTCTAACTTATTACTTATTATGTAGGTCACCAATGTACTATTTAAAGGAAAATAATAGTTTTTCCGAAAATACCAACCGTACCATTATGTTTCTCCAAAATGAATGACACTGTCACACTTCAGTAGCAACCTGAAACCTCTTTCTCACTTGTGTCTACAAGTCTCATGGATAAGGCTATTTAGTTCACTCTCCTTTTAGAGGCCATACATGTTCAAATATTCTGCGATAGATTAAATCTCGAGATCAAGCACAATACATTTTACACTTTGGTAAATTATCCTTTTTTCCATCTTAACCATGACAAAGTGGCAGATTTAGAAGCATAAGTGCTTATAATATTTTTCAAAACAAGTATGCTAACCCCTTGAGCATTAATTATTACATCAATATATCATCGTTACTCCTCCATAATTCGATTCCAAATTTAATTTATTAAGAAAGAAAACACCCATAACTTGTGTTGGACTATGCCTACTTCTAACCGGAAAAAACTAGTTTTAAGGCAGCTTTTGATAATGTGGATGTGGTAGCCGTTTCTCAGGTTTGAAAGTGATTAAATATACATTCATTTAGGTGAAGTCCGTGTAGTTTAAGACTAGGGGCTTGGGCAATTCTTCTATTCCACCTCATGTTTTCTTCTCGTCGGAGTTATTTCACAAAGACTTGCCATGGGAAGGAAGAAGGGGGGAACAAGCACACTTGGAGAGCGCAGTACAATGGAGAATTGTATGCTGCATTCGGGAAGGATGAATCGCTCCTTCGAGGGATTTATCACACGAGTATTCAATTAGTTCGAACTTGTTTACTATTGAATTGGAACCAAGATAAAAAAGGTTCGTCTATAGAGGAGGTTCATGCTTCTTTTGTTGAAGTAAGGGTAAACAACCTGATTACGCCAACTAACCACGACTGAGCTTCCTTCCAGCGGTAAATTCTTAACCAGCATATCGAACTCGAAGTGCCATGCTATTATTACTTTATTTTTCATATTTTATCTGGCGAAGGCCTAGTCTTCTTTTTTCTCTCAAATAAAAAACTCATTGGAACTCCGTTTAGATCATTCTGGTGGATTCCTTACA
>JAJJMC010027962.1:6770338-6834808 GCA_023531435.1 Papaver californicum | reverse complement strand
CACTAGAAATTAAGGTGCAATTTAGACACTAAAATGTGTCTATCAAAAGCCAAGTGAAGCATTCTCGGGTAAGCTACAGTTAGACACGCTGATGAACATCAAGTATGCTCCATCGTATAGGATACATCACATTTATATGTGTATTACCGCTCATGCACATTCAAGCAAAGCTCCCTCCCTATATATGTTTTATTTGCATTTTCACAAATAAATATTTGAAAGGTAAGGGCCATCCATCGACTGCAATGCCGAAAATGAAGATTTTTTTGCCAAAGCCAAGCATTCTTGGCTCGGTGATACATTCTTGATAATGCATCACGGTATAATAGTGACTTAGCACTAAGATGCATTTATCAAATAACGACATTGGCTCGGTGATGCATTGAATCATGCATCACGGCATAATAGTGCCTTAGCACTATGATGCTCTCACTTACGCAACTTTGGCTCGGTTGGGTCATGCATCACGGCATAATAGTGCCTTAGCACTATGATGCTCCAACTTATGCAACTTCGGCTCAGTATAATAGTGCCTTTGCACTATCATCCCTCCTCGAATACGCATCACGCGTAATAGGGCCTTTACACTATAATTCAACTTCAAGGCATCCACACCCCAATGCATATCTGGGTAAGTTTTATAAGCTTAGGATAAATCTTCAACCCAGGCCATGACGCGTCCATGAGTAAGCGTTATGCGAAAATTGCGGGTGTTACAGGGATCCTTTGAATTTCGGGCGGGTAAGGGGCTGATGCTGATGAAACGAGGATGAGTCTTCCTTTCCATGATTATGTAGGAGTCTCTCCAAAAAAATTCGGGTAACAAAGTTGGATTGTTGGTTTCCCGGTGCTGGAAAATTAGTAATGGTATGAACTTCTTTGTCTTTTTGATTCCTTGACGTCTCAACATTAGTGATCGTTGTAAGGTTGGTCGTGGTTTGCTCCGTCAAGCGATGAAGCTTTTCTGGGGAGAGTTGCTTCGTTAATGTCTTGAGATAAGCAAGTACCTCTTTGTGGTTGGTAGCCATGTCTACTTGTGTTCTTGTAGGAACCTCCTGTCTCTGCACCAGATCAGCAATGATGAGTGGTGTTTGAACGTACCTAGTATTTTCAACCGTCTTGTAACCAGGAGAAGGTGTGGTAGTATCAAAAGTGGTAGTATTAGTACGAAGAGGGTCAGTAGCGACATGGATGTTTTCAGAAATACCACCACCAGCACTACCTGAACCAGTAATGGGAGTTATAACTGCTCCAGACCTAAGATCCACCATTTTGAATAACTGAAAATTGGTTTTTTTAATTGAGAGGTTGATCTCCCGATGTAGTCGCCAATTTTTTTAAGGTAAAAATAAATATACTGCAAAAGAGTACTTTCAAGTAGGTTCGAGAGATCTAGCTCAAACAGGACGAGCCTAAACCAAGAAATGGACGTTCACGTCCTGCTTCGATTACAAAGGTGGAGAATGTTGGGTAGGTGTTAGGGAAGGAAAACAAAGAATATTGAGAAATATCAGTGTGATAAGTAATTGTAGTGTGTAAAGAAGAATGAATTATCTCTGGGATGAATCGCTAATTCTGTATATCTTGTCTCTTAGTTCTATCATGTCATCGTTTCGAATAGATGAAGTCATCTATTTATATTTCTAAGAAGACACACTGATTTCTCATAATTAATGGAAGTTAGAGAAGAAGTGGAGGAGTAACGATTATGGAGATTGTAGTTGAGTCATATCTGAAAAATAGGGAGGACTTGTATGACCACTACTCCTTGTACTTTCAACTGCTCTGTAACTATCCCACTACTTGTTACGTTCTTGTTCGTGGATGTGTTGCCACAACACACAATTACCATGAACAGCCAGACCAATACCCCAATGAGCTCGTAGAATGATAATGGAGTGTGAACCACTGTTGTTTTGTTTAGGTCAAGTCAAGTCAAGTAAATTCAATGACTTGTTAAGTAACTGAGGCAAGTTGCTACTCACTGGATTGATAATCAGAATGATCAGTGCCAAGTATGATAAGTTTAGTGGTCAAGTACTAACTTAGGAGTAACATGGTTATTTTAATAGCAAGAAGTCAGTTTAGAAGTGACAAGGCATAATTCTGGAAGTGTTTGAAGTTAAACTTACGAGTAGGTTCCTAAGCAAGAAAGCTTATTAGATAACCATATAGGGCTAGCGATGGCATTAGACTAGCGTTGAAAAGGAATGTCGCATTCCTAAGAGAAGCATCTAGCAGAGCCAGGGCTGGCTTCTTAGTGCGAAGTAATGCGCCGCTACGGGAAGCAGCTAGCAAAGCTAGCAAGTTGTACAACTTTCTGATTTGTGCTTTGTTTTCTTATATATGAATTTTAGTACGCTTGATTGCAAACTCGTGTGCAACAATTGGATTCAAAATACGGTAATTCCTCTCATAGCCAAAGAATTTAGTAGTATAGATGGTGGGTTTTTGACAAGGGCAGGAATTATATAATTACCCTGCATGGATGCAGAAATATAATAAACGGTTTTCTGACCCGACATCAAAATTATGGATACATACTTTTGTCTTATATTCCGAAAGAGAATTGGGAACACGTATTCAGCTCATGACTACATTAATCCTATAGTTGTTTTATATATATGTATGCGCCCGTAAAATTTTAGGGCTTTACCCGGCTAAACCCTCATTATTTCATATGCGTCCATGCAAATTATCCGTAATAATCAGAACACGCTGATTATGTAAAATTATGAACATTCAGAGTGATCTTCTATGTCATCCCTGAATGAAGACACTAATTAAGTTCATACCATCTAAATACAGAGTCATATCGAACATTATCTCAAGTTGCAAACTTCCACGGCTGAATTCCTTGAATATGTTCTATATGTACTACATAAAGGCCAAAAATAATGCTAACAAGTAACTTTAGTGCTAACATTACCCAGGTTTAGGACCTTTCCAGCGCCAGTGCCACGGCCACACTGCCAGCGTTAGCACTACTCTAGCGCCAATGTTATCCGGATAATGTTGGCACCAACCCCCTCCAGTGCTAACACCTCTCCAGCGTTATCCCCACGCTGCCAGCGTTAGCACTCTAGCGCCCACGTTACCCGGGTAATGTTGGCGCCAACACTCTCCAACAAGCCAACATGCCCATGTGCAACAAGCATCAACAATACTAAAAGAGGCGTTAGCCCTATGATGCCAGTGGCGCTAGCGCTCCCTGTACCCGTTGCTGCCGCACCTTACCTACTGCTGCCGTGCTATTCTCCTTTGCTCATGCCAGTGCCATCATTTGCTTGCTTGTGCCAGCATTATTCTTTACTGCAAGCGCCTTTACCTAGGCCATAGACACAACACTTGTGTTAACAACTCCTCTATTTAGACAATAGCAATCATATACGCCATTGTTGTTAAGCACAAATTGCATGTTACAAATATGCTATTGCCATGCTGAGTTGGCACAAAATTCACTAGTAGCATTATTTTACAACAAAACTCACGGCTTTGCAGCCATGACTCCACTAACTCTTGTTTATGGTGGATTTTTGACAAAGGAGAAAATTATAATATTGTCTTTGCTCAGTTGCAGAAGCATAAATATATATGTATAAAATATCTGACTCGCTATCAAAATTATAAATACATACAACCATCTTACATTTCGTAAGAGAATTGGGAATGCATATTCATCTCATAGCTGCATTATCCTTGTTGCTCTTTTATAAATGTATGCACCTTCGAAATTTCAGGGTTTTACCCAGCTAAACCCTTGTTATTTCATGTGCATCCATTTGAATATGATGATTATACAAAATTACGAACATTCAGTATAGAGGTTATGCCATATCTGAATAAAAACGCTAATCAGATGCATATCATCTAATTGCAGAGTCGCATCATGCATTATCTCAAGTTGCAAACTTCCACAACTGAATCTCTTGAAAATATTTTCATATAATTGAGAAACCCAAAAAAGACCATAAATATGGCCACGACATTAACATATGCCAAACCTAGTGGTGCATAGGCAATAACCATGGCACTAGCAAGTGCCATCCTTAACGAACCCTATCCATATTCCCAACACCAATGAGTAGCACACACATGTGCCAAAAGGCTAGGAAAAAGCCAAATCCAAAAGCCAACAAAGATAAAAAAGCACGCGCCAAACAAGCAATAACCGTGCTAGTGGCAGCGCTAGCACTAGCGACTGGCGCTACCAGCAATGCTAGATGGACTAAAGAGCTCTCTTCCCCCTCCTTTTACCTTTTTGCGTCTCTTCACCCTAGCATCATGCTTGCACCATCATCTAGGCACAACCATGACATCGGTGGGTATTAGCAACAAAACGAACAAGCCTATAACATTTGTATATATCATTGTAGCTAGCACAAATATTTTGTTACAAAAAAATTCAGAGTCCATGACTCTACTAACTCTTACGAGAAATCAAAATATTACATGCGGGGATTCTTCATGGGGTTTTAGTCTGGTGGTTAGAATAACATGCGGCGTGGCAACAACCCATGATAAAAAAGTTACAAAGTAGTGGTAAGGCTGAATCAAATAATGGATTAATGGAGTAATGGTTTCCCGAATATGCCAAGGCGTTTATACCATTATCCCCATGACTTCCACCTTTCCATTTCTTCACTACCTTCACTAATTACAAGGAAACGTGTGTTCCCAAACTATTATAAATAAGTTTTTATGGGGGAAAACGAATTCAAGGCTATTTTAGGGGAAATGGGGTGAACATGTGACAATTCGCTAATCCTTAAAATATTTATGTTGTTGAAGCACTTTGTTTAGATTCGAGAGATCAATTTGTACAATCCTGGCCTAAACCAAGCAATGGTCGTTCCAGTCTTGCTCCAGTCACAAAATAAGAAAGAGAAACGTTGGACTTAGAAAGGGAAGCAAGAGAATAATGAGGTCAGAGTATCAGACTCTGTAGGATGTAGGTTGTGTGAATAGCTATGAACAAGTTCTTCTGTGTGAGAAGATTGAATGATCAAGGTTGATCGATTTGAATTGTTCTGTTTCAGAGTGAAATTGTTGTTGTGTAATAAATTAAAAAATTATGTCCCTTGTTCAATAGATTGAACATCTATTTATATCACAACTATTATAACCACTCGACCTCTTTTCTGGAAGAAACTGTCGATGGTTTAGTAGTGGTGAAGTGGTGAAAATGGATAAGGTGTTGAGAACTTCTCTCCACTTCAATTGCGGTTGGATAGTTGGTTACTCAACTCACCACTCCTCTACTCAACTGCTATCGATCTTTCCAGAACTTCTCTTTAGTGGGTGCACTGCTGCACCACATATCGTAGACCACCAAACCAAAACCCTTATCCCCGTGAGGTCTCGTGTAATATTGTAGTATACTGATGTTAAGTCGATTAAGACCTGCTCAATGGGTCTATTGACTGAAGATTCATCTTACTTGACTGGCTGATGAGTTTGTCTTGCTTGACTTGAATAGTGAGTCTAGCAGAATAAAATAAATGTGTCTTGCTTGACTAGCTGATGAGTCTAGCAGACTAGAATAAAATAGATACATCTTGCTTGACTAGCTTATGAGTTTAGCAGACTAGAAATATGTGTTTATTTGTGAAATAAAATAGTGAGTCCATTTTGGTCAATTTTGCATTGACATGTTTTATTTTGTAAAAATAAGTGTATGCCGCTGAGCATAAAAAATTATATGTGAATCCTTATATGAATTTTATATGTGAGAGGCTTAGTGTAGCTTCGGGTTTCGTCAAAACCCTAATTTGCCAAGTTAAGGCGTGAAAGGAAAAAGAGGAGACCAAACTTTGGTCTTCACGTGAAAGGGAAAGGAAAAGGAAAAGATCAAGTTTGCTCTTCACGTGAAGGGAGGAGGAGCGTCAAGCTTTTGGGTCCACAAGCAAGAGTCTCACGTTTTCTTACCATAAGCAAGATACTCATACTTTACTCTTTGTACTCAGCCTCACATGTCGAGGGTAAAATAGTAAAATTTATCAATTTTGGCAAGAAAGACAAGTTATGTGAGCCTGATTTTTTTCTTTAAAGGCATGTGAATTTTGCCTTGAGAGTAGTCTCATCATCTTATTTGCTTGATTAAGGTGCTCATGTTGGAAGCAAGAGAGGTAGAGACGTCTCCCTCTTCAAAAATTAGGGTTTGAAAGTGTTTGGCCAGAAGGAAAGAAGCTCATATTTACTCTTCTGCTCAGCCTCACATGTTGACGACAAAATAGTAAAAACACCAAGTATTTGAAGAGGATCATGATGTCCATGCTTAAGAAAAGTCGTGCAAGTCTTGTTATTGGAAGCAAGACGTTTTTTCTTCGAAAATTAGGGTTATCCCTTCAAATTCCGAAATTAGGGTTTGAAATCTTTCGACACGTTTTGCAACATTTATAAAAAGTGTTGCAAAACTTTTTCACACCCTAATTAATTTTAAAACACACTTGTTGTCACACTTTTTACAACGTTTACAAGTGCTGCCTATTTTATTTTTAAACCCTAATTAGGGTTTGAAAATACTTTGTCACACTTCTGACACATTTATTAGTGATGCTGCTCAATTTTGAATTGAATTATTTCCTCACTCATATTAGTTATCTCTTTAAGGAAAGGATTAATGTGATGGAGGTGGGATTTTGGCCGGTAAAGGCTATGAAATTATGTCTGCCACAATTTTGACATTTAATTTAAGCACAATTATGGCACTTTAATTAAATAAATATATATGCATTTTAATAGGTTAATATTGCTCAACTTGAACATGAATATTAAAATAGGTAATTTTTGGTGATTCAGCTGTGGAATATAGCACCCAAAAATAATACTCAAATTGCTTTATACTAGTGGGTAATCCATCTAGGAACTTGAGATTTTATATAAAAATCATAAAATATCTTGAAATGTTGCAGTAAGCACCAGTGTTGTTCTAATGATTTTGTACAGTAATGAATAATGATTAAATTCATCGATTTGATCGTGTATGTAGATGGTCGTACATACAGAGAAAGAACAGATATAAGCGCTTGAGAGAGAGTAGGGATAAGCGCCTATTCAAGAGTTCTTTTGCAGAATTTTAAATGTTTAGTACTTCTTAGACCCACGTCTTGAGAGACAATTTACTATTTTATCCTTGTCAAAAACCCACCATCTACAATAGGCTACTTATCCCATCCAGAAAACACAACAAGCTTACCATTCTCATAAGCTATGTTATTTTCTCCAATAGTTCATCACTTCTACACACAATTCTCACATACTTATTTCTTTCAACTTTCTTTGCTTCCATCCCCTAAGATCAACCCATTTTCTCTCCTTGTGACCGAAGCAAGACGGAACGGCTACTATCGTGGTTTAGCCTTATCCTGTATGATTTTGATTTTCGAATCCAAAGAAAGTACTTCAACAATACATTGTTTTGCCTGGAATTAATTTTTAGGTATTAACAACTCCTACGAGAAATCAAAACTTATTACATGGAGGGATTCTTCATGGGTATTGGTCTGGTGGTTTATAGCAACATGCGGCGTGGCAACACCTATGATGAGAAAGTCACAAAGTAGTGGTGACGGTTGTAATAGTTAGGAAGATAATGGAGTAATGGTTTCCAGAAATTTCCTATGCGGATATACTATTATCCTCACATTCTCCATCCATATCCTCACTACCTCTACTATTTGCAAGGAAATAGTGTGTTCCCAAACTATTATAAATAGGCTGCTTAGTCCATTCAGAAAACATAACAAGCTTACCATTCTCTCATAAGCTCTATTATTATCTATAGTTCAACACCTCTACACATAATTCATCACACTCATTTCCTTCAACTTTTTTTTCTTCCCTCCCCTAAGATCAACCAATAATCTCTCCTTGTGATCGAAGCAGGACGAATGACTACTTTTGTAGTTTAGGCTTGTCCTGTACGATTTTGATTTCCGAATCTAAAGAAAGTATTTCAATAGTACATTTTTTTCCTAATAGTAATTAGGTACTAAGAAGTAGAAAACTAAATAGCATGTTTGGTGAAAAGGGCTTGGTTGCCCCCTATCGGAAGTTGGGTGCGAACAACATATGCCCAAATAACTTACAAACTTCTTTTATTCCATGGATGAGATTTATTCAGTAGACTCGAACATTCTATTTGCAAGTGGTTGAGGTTGTCCCTTAGCATATGATTGGATGTAAATAGCTTTTTCCCTTGAAATGACCATTTTGCCCTTTTTGGAGGATTTCTTATCCATAACTTCTTCATACGAAGTCCGAATAACTTCATTTTTTCACCGTTGGATCCGCTTACTCGTCCTCTACGATATGATGACAAGAAATCTTGGATTTGGACAAGCTCCACCTGGTATTTGGCCCTACTTCGCTTGTAACACTTTTTTTATTGCACAATTAAGTGTCAATTCAGTTCTTTAAGACGATTCCACCGAATAAAAGATAAATAAACAAAACCAAACATAATATACAATAATTCACAAGAAACCTAGAAAATACTAATATGAAATTGACCCTTTAAATATATAAAATATGCACTTATCAAATTTTCCCACACTTAGCTTTTGCTAGTCCTCGAACAAACTATATATCCAAACTAACCTAAAATACAACAACTCCCTTTCGTTGAGGACACGTATACACTTAGCATGTGTAAAAAGCCTTTAAACCCGTTAGGTGTCCCTAGTGGACGAGTTATAGTCTCGTGATGGTTTACTAGATATATAAACTAGTACAAAAATTGTCTGAAGACACGCCAATTTGGCGTGGCTATATGGTATTGGACACATCATTCAAAAATACTCATATCGTGTCATATCAATCCGAGATTCCTTGGGTATTTTCAAACACACCAACATTTGTGTCTAAATAACAGGAAATAGCCACACCATAAGTCGAAGGCGTGTCTATATGGTGGCAAGAATCCCAAGTTTTTATCCCATTTGCGTGACAATTAGTGCTCCATAGACACGCAAATAGTTTTTAAAGTGTCTATTGTTTAACATTTAGCCACGAGATATGTCTTTTAACGTGTCTACTTTGTAACCTATAGACACGAGATATGTTTTTTAATATATCTATTGTGTAACATATAGACACGCAAATAGTTTTTAAAGTGTCTATTGTTTGACCTTTAGCCACGAGATATGTGTTTTAAAGTGTCTATTGTTTAACCTTTATCCACGAGATATGTCTTTTGATGTGTCTACTATGTAACCTATAGACACGCAAATAGTTTCTTAAATGTCTACTATGTAACCTATATATACGCAAATTGTTTTTAAAGTGTCTATTGTTTAAGCTATACACAAGCAAAAAAAATAATTAAAGTGTCTATTTTTTATCTTATAGACACGCATTATTAGTTTAACGTGTCTATATGTCTGTTTAGCCACGCCAATGCAATATTTGATGCAATCTTTTACCGTACATTCGTTCTAGACTAGGTGAAGATGATGGAATTTCCGCCGTTTATATTAGATGCAAATACCGTCATCCACGTGGTAGTATTAGGAGTCATCCATTTCTTTCCAAAAATTTATCATTTTTAAAGAATTAATGAAACGTGGCTAGATCCTAGACCATGCACGTATTTTAATATGAAATAAGATGATGGAATATCTACCGTTAAACTAGATGCGTCCTACATCATCCACGTGTTTCCATTCCGAGCCGTTTATTTAATACCATAAAAATATTATATCTTTAAACTTTCATGTTTCATTTAGTTGATAACATATGTGTGTCTCATATCATTCTTTATACAAACCTGATAGATTGATTTACGTAAAATAATGTATTTGATGAATAAAGCAAAAAATCTAAGAAACTAACCTTGTCAGTGAAAATACAGTTAGTTTTCGGCCAAGCCACTTGACTTGCACGAGCATCTTGTAATGTCTCAAACTCTCTAGTAGGTACGGGCAAAGGGAGTGTTGGGTCTACAACCTCATCAATTAAGACAGCATAGTTGTCACTAACAAGATCTTCTCCATGTACTTTCCGGTTTGCCTCATCAGGAAAAACATTACCTCTAACAAAGATGTTTTTCTTAGATCCATACTAAAAGTTGCATTTTCGAAGCTGTAGAAATGTACGACAATGTGAACATCATTTAGAAAGGAAACTATAGAATTAACTGTATAGATTCAAACGCCAGCAACAAAAAAAAAAAAAAAATCCAGATGTCGTAGTATGATGTTCCCCCGTAGATGTGGGCGACTTCTGTAGAGATATTGAAGAAGTAGTCTGGGGAATATCGGTAGAGTTCTGCATAACATTAGGAGAGTGCTTCTTAGATCCATTAGAGCAGTTACTAGGTGCAAGAGTTATTGGTGAAGGTAACCACATATCTCGAATTGTATAGGTTCTCTAATTTACACTGGCATTCGTGATTCATATAGTTGATTACATGTTTCTGTGTGATATCCTTCTTAATAAATACAAACTAGATAGACTAGTTTATGTAAAAAACTATTCAACGATCAAAGCAAACAAGACAAGCAACTAACCTTATCCTTAGTAGGATCAACAAAAAGAAATTGTGACTTTTGCCAAGGAATAGTTTTCCCAAAAGCATCGTCTAATTTTTCCATACCATCAGTTTGTAGAGTAGTCAGTAACCTCCCTTTTCTACTTTATCAATAGAGATATTGTAGCATTGAGCAGCTTTATGAATACCCTAACCAAGTAATTGTTAGACTTCCTGACACATGAAAGATCTGCATCTAGCCAGGACGTTTGCCATGCTATCGCCCCAAATGATGCATTTTTTACCATGGAGAAATATATGGCATATGAACATCGTAAAGAGAAAAAAAAATGGGTATTAGATTTAAAATGAAAGTAACAAAATACATATCGGTGGAACTACTTTAGGTTTCTTGATCTGAGATTGGCTTAGATTAGGTGGAGTCGGTGATTTCACAGTCTCGGTAAATTAGCCAGGTTTTGGTCGACTTGCCTACAGCAGTAGAGTAGTATATAGGATTAGTATATGGCATATAAACACCGTTAAGAGAAAAATAAAAAAAGGTATTACATTTAAAAAGCAAGTAAAAAATTATGAAAAAAATACATAACTTTGGAAGTGCTTTAGTTGTCTTAATCTTAGATTGGCTTGGATTATGTGGAGTTGGTGATTTCACAGTCTCGGTAGGTTTCCTAAATTTTGGATTGCTTACCTGCAGCAGTAGAGTAGTAAATAGGATTCATGTAACAAATATACCAAAATCCAGTGTGAATGCGTTGGTTATGTGAAGACACGGATAAAATCATTTCCTAACCACGTAAGTAGCAACTTAGAATTAAGGTTTTTTTTTTTTTTACAGTTATTGAATTATGGCACACTACAAAACTAACTCATTATTATCAAATAGGTAACCACATTTATCGATATATAAGGTTCTCTAATTTTCACTAGCATCCGTGATTCATATGGTTGATAGGATATTTGTGTCTCATATCCCTTTGAATACAAACAAGATAAGACTGGTTTATGTAAAAACATACTCCATGAATAAAGCAAAGAATTCAAGCAACCAACCTTGTGATTCAATATGGTATGGGTTGTTGGCCAAAGAATTAAAGTATAATTACCAACTTCTTTTAAAGTTTCTATCCCAACATGGGTAACCTGGTTCTTTCATCAAAAACTTCATCAATCTGGACACTATGGAAGTCAATGGTAGTCAAAAGACACTTCTACTGGCTTTGGAAGGTACGTTATGCCTGTGATAACGATTTTAGACTCCATTTCATACCAAAGTTTGTATCCTAAACCCTACAGAACACATGGCGTATGAACATCGTAGGTAGAAAACACCAATACAATATAAATTTAAGTTCCTGGAAAAAATATATTTACTTTTCATGGTGAGACTTCTTTGGATGACATATTATGAGATTCCCCCGTAGAAGAAGGAGACGTAGACTTCTTTTGAGAAAATAGAGACACATGGGATTTAGTATAAGGGGTAGTCGTTCTTGTACCAGGAGAGTACTGCTTAGATCCAGAAGACCCTTCCCCATTTCCAGAAGACTTCCTTCGTACGAATTTCCCATCATTTTTTAAAGATTTTTCAGGTGCATTTTCCAACGGATCATCTGGTTTTGGACACATCTTATGCTTAGATCGATCGAAGAAGTTTCTATGTCCTCCATCGTTCACCTGCGTAGATGACAATGTACTTTTCTGGTTTTCTTGAAGTATACAGTTGAACAACGTTAGTAACAATTAAAAATTAAAACTTAGTCTCTTAAGCGTACACTATCCAATCATAACTCAGTTCACTTACTTGTTCCCCAGAATTGCCTAGTACCATGCCCACAACTGCTGGTACTGGATGTCCGTAAGACTCTATGGATGTTGTTAGTGCCTTAAACCAAATTTTTCATTTCTTCATATTGTTGATCCTTAGCTGCCATCTGTTCATTTAGTTTATCAATGGAGTCTTTCTTGGATTTTCTCGATCGTCCGCCATCATTCTAATAAATACTAGCAGTCACCCCAAAGCCATCTCCTCTCACACACCCACCGTTATCTTTACCGATCACAAAAGTTAGGGCATCCTCTTTATTACCAACCTTTTTATCTTCTTCTTGAATCTTCTTTTGCGTCTCAGCCTGTGCATAAAATTTATTCAAAAAAAGTGTTAAATTCTGATTTAAAATTTCCGCACTTACTTTAGTGAAAAACATGAGCTTTATTCGGTTTTCTCATAATTTTATATGCCGCCTCTATGACTAATACATCTGGTAAATTTTCATGTTTGTATTTCGTGTTTTTCTCCACATGAAGCACCAATCGGAAAGTTGATCTTTGGTAACACCTCCTTCTCTGGCCTGGTAGTTATCAAACACATGTAGAAGTTAACATCCAGTCACACATATTATGACATCAACTATGAGATAGAAAATCAATTCCAAAGAATCATATACGGAAACAATACAGAATGCATGGTAATATATGAGTATTCTGTAATGAACACATCCATATACCATTACAAGTTGTTGCTTATATGAGACACATACAACACGACAAATCAAACACAAAATCAGTGGAACAATGCTCACTTTTACAGTACGGTGTATGATAAGACAAGGGACTTACTAATTTTCTTTTAGTCCCACGTATCCTGAACGTCCCGTCCGATAAGGGTATTTGGAGTGTGATATTTCTTCTTCCCCTTTTTGGATTTAACCTTGCAGTGGAGATAAAAAGAATCTCATCAATATGTTAGACTAGACAATAAGCATGAAACTATGGTAAATATAGCAATATGTATCCTCTAACCCTTAATTATGTCAATTGTACATGTTGTACGAATTTGGTCCGGGATTCTTTATCCACAACCATTTTATACTTTTTGGGGACTTTTGTAAGTTGTTCTAGATTATCAAGATATGGAGCGACAGGTTTCTTGTTCATTTTCCTTCTGAAGTCCTGCAATTGAGTACCAAGACGTTACATGGTATCATCCCTTCTTGAATCGGGGAGGTCAAAATACACCTACAGTTTAATGATATGTTAGCCACAGTTACACAACAAAAAATCATGAATAAAGGAAGATGCATACCTTTACTTCATCCCACATTGTCTCATTTATGTCCGGATGAACATCTTTCCATTTCACATGTTGAAGGCCAACTTTATAAACGGACCAAGTTTCCCAGAAAACTACTGAATACACATTTGTGCTTGCCGACGGGTTTTTGAAAATCATCAATTTCTATTCATATTTTTTCGGGTTCTCACCTTCAAACTTTGTACGCAGCTTAACTAATCTCGTCATTCCCCTCTCATTCTTCTTCTTCTTACTTTGCTTTTTTGGATGCTCTGCATCTTCCCCTTGTTTTTCTCCTGCTTCTATTTCTTCGGCATTGTATGGAAATAGCAGAAACAACCTTAGAATACGTGTTGTTTTAGTAAAAACAACCCATAAAAGATTTCAAACATTACCATAAATTTCTTCATACATATCAGATCCAGTATATTCTCGAAGTTCGTCTAGAGAGTCACTGTCGTAGTCCTCAGTTGTTCCTTCTGAAGAATAATCATCTGAACCACCATCGGAATATTCCAATTGTTCATCCTCATACATGCCGTTATAGACGTCGTCTCCCTTAACATAAACTATGTACGTAAGTTCCAGTTAGGAATATGAACTTCTTTTGGAATAACATTAGCTAAAACTAATAACAAAAACAACATGTTTTACAATTATATGACCTACATTCTATATTCAAAGTAGCTCTCCAATAGAACACTGACAGAAACTCATTGATGTGTGTAACTTAAGCATAAACCATCATTGTAACAAACACAATCTCATCTTAATTGAAACCCCTTATATTACATATATATCTAAGATCTAAAGAAAATAAACTGTGAACCCCCTTTTCAAAAGCAAAAAAAAAAAAGTAAACCGAGATTGAAAAACAACCCATGATTGTCAGTAACTACTTATTTCATACAACTAAAATAAAAACCCAAATCAGGTTTTAACTAGTAAAAGAACCTATAATATCTAACGTTTGATTCTATCAAACAAACAGAAAAAAAAATAAGATAAATTATATTTAATCAAAAATGGGTTGTAGAAATAATACCAGTAAGAATGAGCTAGTGTGATTAGATAGGTTCCCTGTAAAGATAAGAGTTAGTAATACAATTATGATTTTAGAAAAAAATGAATCAAGTTATAAAAACTGGATGGAGAAAAAAGTAGAACTTAACTTTCTTATTTGACCAAAACATTAAGCGGGAATTAATTTTCATTTTGAAAACACCCGCCCATTAAAATTCTGAAATTTCATTTTCATCATCCCGCCAAACATATAACTTAGAATGCATATTTGAAAATTTTGTTTTTTTTGTTCTTCCATAAATTTTCTTTCCAAATATTTGATTTTGATTTTAATTAATATGGTTAGTTTCCAGAGAAGCTCGGGGTGGTTATCTTATTTTTAGGATAAAATTATTTGTTTCCTAAAACCACGAGCTATACTTTCCTATCTCTAACCAACTATAAAAAAGGTGATAGAATAAATTTGGGGGTATAATATTTCTGTATTTTGAACTATATTTTTCCTAATTTCCAGCCAATAAATCATACTCCCTCCCTTTATCATAAACTAAGCCATTCAAGTTATTGGAACTATGCTTAGGCAGGAAGAACTTAGAGGTTGCAGTGTTATAAGGAACTTTTATCCCACTGCTAAATGGACCAGCCCAACAACCCATATTTTCAGAATTCCTAAAAAGAGTCGTGGTTAGTGTCTCCTGATAATACAAACATTTCCCACATGCGGTTAGATGAGGTGTATGGTTGAAATTTGTCAAAAACCCACTTAAGCACACCATCAGAGTGATTAGACATGTATAATTATTAGATACATAGACATCTGAAATGGCGGTAGGGGAATAATAAGAGTTTTTCCTCTCTGGAGAGATGCAAATGCTTGGGGAAACACTCCATCAAGATCAATTTGTGGTGTTGAGTACTCATTTATCCCTAAAAGTTGCTTTTGAAAGCAGAGAGAGAACCATTTCTTCCATTTACTTTATATGCAGTCTGAAAAGTACCTGTTTGGTGATTTTGTTTTCTGTAATTTTGCAGAAGATTACGTGTAACTTCATTGATTTTACATTATTTTTTTTCACTAGCCATTTGTACATGTTTAAAGTCGTAAAAGCGACAACAAGGAGATAATAAAATCATACATAATATGCCTAATTAATTGGTATTTTTTGTTTACAGGAAACTAGTATTAAATTTTCTACATTGTTTTTCCATATTTTCAGCTATTTATAGTTATTTTCCCTTATTTTTTTCAAAAGAAAAGAGTGATATGCGCACCACACAAAAACAAAAAATAAAAAATGGTTAGAGTGGGTATCCCATTATGCACATTATAAATGGTTATAACTCATAACCCTCATTTATTCTATGATTCTAGACTTAAATAATAAAAGAAATCATAAACATTACCATATCCTAAATAACAAAATAAGAAATGGAAACAACTTTCAAAGTTTTCACAGAAAAAAAACTATCAAAAAAATCCTTCAAAAGAAAATGAAAAACAATCATCAAATGAAACTTAATTTCCACCACTTATGCTTCAAAAAATAAAACAGGCTTGGGCTTGTCACCTCAGATTTGTCGATTTCTGCTTCATCAATCTCCACAGTATTGTTGGGTTGGTGATATATAATTGGAACTACCTCTTCGAAAAATGCCTCGGGCATTTCTGGTATGCCAGAATCTTGTCGTGTCTCATTAGTTGGTATGCCAGGATCTTCATTAGTAATTTCAATACAAGCAGGAACATCAGCATTCTCAGCAGGAACATCAGCATCCTCAACACCACCGACTTTAGCATGAATTTCAGCATCCAAAGGAACACCAAGAACCTTAGTCACCCCACTCAAAGTAATTGTAATCTTTAAATTACGAGAATCAGACATTAGTCGAGGACATTTTTGGATTCTCTGGTGCGTTATCTTAGATTGCCTAATTTCTTGGTATTCCATATAAAGTACATCAAATATTTTAGTTTCCATATCACCAAAAATATGGCAACAAATATATAATATCATATGGAATGACTATTTCATGTTTATCTAATTTCTTTTTTTTTATCTAATCTATTTATTTATTTTTTGAAAGAATAATTTAATCTACAGTTTCCAAACATTCCAAAATTGTTAAATCACCGTCTCCGAAGAATGCTTCAAAAAAAAGTACCATAATTTTTTTTTTTCATTAACTCCAATTACCTAAATTATATCGGCCACAATATCTCACTGTCAACACCAAAAATATAAGTTTCCATATCACGATCTTTATATATGGTCTTATTTTTATAGTCCAATATTAACAATTTAATGTGACTTATAAAATGCACATTTTAGAGGTAAATCACATCGTGTCGGTTGTTTTAAACCCTACACAAAAGTGAGACTAGGCGTGACCCCTGAAATCCTATTAGGAATAATTGTTTCTTTTAAGTGAGACTAATTTAAAAGAGGATTGATAGGGGAAACTAAAGAAATTCTAAATACTTTCAGAGAGAAATTTAGAGGAAGATATTTACCAATAAATGTACGTTCAAATTTTCTATATTAATCAAACATGGTTGGTGATGGTGATTGACGAAGAGAAAAGGGCAAAGCCCCCATGACTAAGCAACAAAGAGTTAGAAGAGAAGGAAAGAGAAGAAAGGTTAATCACCGTAATATGGTTGATAGGGGAGTTGAATAAGGATGATCTGGAGGCAGTACAAAACAGAGTAAGATACTTTTTGCATGATATTGAACTCGGGAAAAACTGGGAAGAAGCGTGTGCAATATTAAGGGATCAGGAAGAGAAATCAGAAGTTTCACCAAAGAAGCGTCCTCCTGATCCCTTCAAAATGATACCGAAAAGGAAAGGTTTGAGACAGTGCAGGCGAAAAAGATGAGGTTGGAGACAACAGAGGAGATCAAGAATGCAAGGCTAGCAGAATATTTGCCGATCGATAATAATACAAGTGATAAGGAAGATAAAGAGCAAGTTGTTGTATATGAAAGTGAAACACCCACTCCAGATTCAGTGGAAATGTCGATTGCAGCGGATGCTGCTGCTGAAGACCTAGAAGAGGAACTTGAAAAGTTTCACGAAAATGAGATGAATGGGGATAATGATGCATTGTTGTCCCAACAGATTGATTCCGAAGCGGACGAGGCAGATAAAGATGAAAATGAAACGGACGAGTCATATGAAGATGAAAATGAAACAGACGAGTCATATGAAGATGAAAACGAATTTGATGAGACAGACGAGGAGGAAGAGGAATCTGATGATTCTGATTCCGAGTGATAGTCTAGCAATGGGTAAGCATTCTCTATATTTGAATTCTTCTGTAGAGAGCGGGTGGATTTTTGGGTAAGTTCTCAAATGGAAATGATGTTATAAGTTTTAAAATGGTTGCAGAACTTATATTATTTTGAAGAAATACCTATCATCAAAGTACAAGGATGAATTCAAATGGAGAGTGGTCTAATGCAAATGGTGAGTCACTGAATAATGTTTCCTTTTTGGTTTTTGGAAGTGGCAATGGATACTGGAAATGCAGGGGGAGATGAATGGGAAAGTTTTTTTCTTTTTTTTTTCTTTTTACTTTTTGGTGTTTGGATTTTGGGTGTATAAGACGGAGAGATACTTGTAAATGGCAGATCAATTTTGCGTTAACTGGGTATGACATGATAGTGTTACTGTTAAATATTGCTCAACACTGAATGAACATAAAGGTTGTAACTATTTTGAAACACAATATTTTGAAGTAAGGTTATTTATATTGTCCAATGATTTGGTATTTATGGATTGTTGAGTAT
Organism: Papaver californicum; assembly: GCA_023531435.1. Classification (NCBI taxonomy): domain Eukaryota; kingdom Viridiplantae; phylum Streptophyta; class Magnoliopsida; order Ranunculales; family Papaveraceae; genus Papaver; species Papaver californicum. Next base: position 6,816,429 of record JAJJMC010027962.1, on the reverse strand, counting down.
TGATGATGTTGGAGATGTAGGTAGTAATTTGGAAACTAAAACTATGATTAAAGAACTGGAACAGGTAGTTGAAAACCACATAAAGCAAATAAAAAATGGGCACAATCATATAAACTGCAAGAGTAAACTGCGTAGAAAACAAATGCATACTGAAAATAGTAAACACTATTTGGTATAGAGGATATACACCCCTAGTTTTAATCTACAATATAGTAAAGAATAAGAGGTTAAAAAGAATCACAAGAATCACAAGCTATAGATCTTCTGTCAAATATATGATTAACAAAAATTGGTCTGCTTTGGTTACGTCGTATTCGACTTGCACATAATTGACACAAACACTACTTGGTGGAGGCTTATGCACACCTAATTTTATTCTACAATCTGACCATGAATACAAATCAAAAAGATTCCTGAAATTATCTTGATTCCTGAGATGTTGCTTCTCAAAACATAATACAAGCTTTATTCACTAATGCTGACATCATACAACCAAATACTATGTCTGAGTCTAAGTTCAACAACCAAATATTATTAAAAGGTATAACAAGCTTTAGATCATTTGTCAATAACATGAATCAGGATTGCATAGTATTCAACCTATAAAATCAACTGACACATAAAACTACTTGGTGGAAGCATAAAACATGCTGAGATGTTCATAATCACCAAAACATCCTCAAAACATGATACAATTCACAACAACATCAGATACAAATAAACCTAAAATCTACAACCACGTACATATATGAAAGATAGAGATGTTAATAATCACTATCAGAAATTGCATCATTCAAAGTCAATAGTTTGTAACCTCCAATTTGTAAAATCGTTAAACTCCCAAATGTTGAAAAAAATCGGCTCAGAGAAAATGAATGAATAACATACCTTATATGAAGATAACGCATATTTTCATTTCCAAAATTATAAATCAGTGTCAATTAATACTTCTATGATAGACCGATTAAACCTAAATCTAGGCTTAAATCGATGTATCACAGAAGTACTAGTAACTGATTATAGTTTTTGATGAAATTTTCCGAAGCTCAAATCGATGGATTTTGAAATGGATGGAGATGAAATGAGAAATGGAAGGAGTTACGTCTCAAACTCTCAGCTGTTCCCGACCAATTATCTTTTTTTCTCTTCTAATTTCACCTCGGTAGATTTTTGTGGTTCATTGGGAGACCGGAATATTTGAGTCCGATTTTGTGCACACTCTCTAACGAATGTGCATGTGACCTTTTAATATCCACCATTAGTTCAATTTTTGGATTTATGTAACAAGGGTCGAGATCCTATATATGAAGGTTAATGGGCACATCTGTTAAGTACATCTCTTTCCTATTCGATACTTGTACTTGATAAAGTGAATCTAGAATACCTTAATCCCCTGGGTTTGACAATTGTGTTTCCTAAATTTGATATTCCATACATATTTCATTCATCCAATTACTTATAAGGGTATATTGGTCATTTATGCTATAAAAACGTACTATGATACTTTATGCTCCAATTATTTACAATGATTTGAAAACACATTTTTGCTAAAAAAAATGTATAATACTTCATGATCCAATTACTTGTCAGGGTATTCTGTTCAATTATAACCGATATGTCATTGTAGTACAGTGGTAAAGTTGTTGGGTGATGATACCAGCGACTTGATTTCGAAAAAAATAGACCTATTATATTAAGTCTGAATCTTCACGGGAACCCTAAAATATACCGATATTGGTCATATTCTGGTTAATGACTCATTCCACTATATGAAAATGAATCTTCACTGGAACCCTAAATGTACTGATGTTGGTCATATTATATGCTTAATGACTCATTCCAATATATGAAAATGAATCTTCATCGGAACCTTAGTTCGATGTACCGATGTTGGTCATAATCTGTTTAATGACTCATTGCAATTATGAAGCACAGATACTTCATAAATGGTGATGTATCCCTATCGACGCCGTATCAGTATCAGATACTTGGGGATACCTGGGGATACATATCAGATACTCCATTTAAAGTATTCTATTTATAATTATGAAAATGATAGGGATACTCTGGGATACCTTTGAGATACTCTATGAGGGGATACTTCCAATAACTTGACATATATTTTATATGCAAATTCTATATATTTATAGATATTTGTACTTATCAATATACTATATAATTATATATAAATATTTAAACCTAATAATATTTTTTTCGTTATAAATTGAAGCACATATGATTATATCCATTCTGTGAAGAGTAACAAGATTGAACCCCAGCGTGCTGAGGATTTAGTGTTTGTTCATAATAATCTTCCTCTCTTTTCACGAAAAAATAAAAATTATACGAAAGGAGAAAGTAGAATGTGGAATATTAGTGGAGATGCATTTAATCCACTTGACGGTGTGGGAGAACTTGAAGTTGCAAATCTTTCAGTTGACAATCCATAACTAGAAAGCGGTGCTTTTTGATGAAGACAATATTGGTGAGTCATGAGTGAGCGAGATGTTAGATAGATATTTTATTTTTAATATTTTAAATATCAAATTTATGTGGTTTTTTTACCATAATGAATTATTATTATATAAAATATTTTTAATAAATAAAAGTATCCCGTCGTATCCCATATTCTCATTTTTTTTAAAAATTGATGAATCCCCGTATCAGTGTCAGTGCTCCATAGATTCCAATATATGTAAATGAATCTTCCCAGGAACCATAAGTGTACTGATGACTGTCATATTCTACTTAATGACTCATTTGTATATATGAAAAATGAACATTCATCGATGTTGGTCATATTCTTCTTAATGAGCCATTGGGTCATAATCTTCACCAAAACCCTTAATGTACCGATGTTGGTCATATTTTGCTATAAAGTATTTGTAACGTGGTTGCAATGTATCCCATTTCTTTGATTTATATTTGTTCCTCTTATTTATATTTATTGCATACCATTCTAGGTTGCACCGTTTCAAACATTGAGGACAATGTTAAATTTAGGTTTGGGGGGTAGAGTTTCAGAAAATTGATGCCAATAAGAAATTCCGAAATTTAGAAACTTGTGAATTATTCAGGATGACACTAACCATTCTAGGTAGATGGAAACATAGCTCTTATCTATATGAATTGGTGTGCCCAGCTGAATGGTCTATTCATATCTGAATGCACTCAGGTGTTAGAAATAGCATGATAATCATTGAACAAGCATATCTCGGAATCATCATAACCATATCACTTTCTGTTTATATTTTTATAATTTTATGTTTCTCTAAGTGATTTGGTGGGGCCCTAGTATTGCCATATGGTCGTAGCTCGGATGCGTTAGAATTTTAATTTTGTTAAAAATAAATAAAAAAATTGACACTTTGATAGCAATATGTGTGTGTTTTCCCTGTCTCCGTCGCCTAAGCAAGCGTGGAATGCAGGATCCATGGGAACTATCATGTAATCTGCTGAAAAGGAGCATCCGCTTAGATTCAAAAGATCTAATCATGCAGTCGAAAAAAAGATGAAAAAAAAAAGAAAAAAAAATTATGTATATAAATAATAATAATAAAAGTAAGAGCATCCGAGCCGGACTTTATACTAATATTTTGGGAAACATCGTTCACCCTAGTCAACATATGCACCATTCATTACTTCCATTTTCATCTTCTAATCTATCCCTGTCTTTGAATTTGATTGATTTCGAGCAATGTGAACTTTTATCCAGCTTTGGATGTTCAATGATTATTTGAGTAGAGTTTTGCATTCTTATATGAATTTTAGTACGCTGAGTGCAAACTCGTGTATAACAATTGGATTCATACATGGTAATGATTCTTATAGTCAAAGAAATTAGTACGCTAACTAAATAGCTTGTTTAGTGTCTATCCTTAATCGTTCACAGGTAGCTAAAGATTGGAGTAAAGGTTGTGGGTATAAATCTTGTAAACCTTCACAAGACAAAACTCGTCCGCTAAGGCGACTTAGGGGTTTAAAGGCTTATTACATATGCTAAATGTAGTCGCGATTCCTGCGAAAGTGAGTTAGGATTTTTTTTATTGTTTTTTAGATTAGTTTTGCTCGAGGACTAACAAAATATAGGTTTATACATATTTACCGTCTAATTTATATTTGCCAGTACTTTTAATTGTACTAATTTTACTATTTCATTATTTTAATAGGTGGTTTGAATAAAACCCGAAGTTGCAATTAATACGGGTAAACAAACTAAATGGCTCTAGTTACACCGCTGAATTATGAAGTTGGTGTGGCGCACAAAAAAAAGAAACAAAAGAATACATGGGTTGAGTTGGCTATGGTCACTGGATAGGAGACACGGTCGGGTTCGTGTCCCACCGGGTGTGCTGCTTTTTGGTTTTACTGCTAAACCTTTATGTAACACAATTGACCATCGGAAGTTTGGAACCCCGTGAACAGAATTCAGGTGTCAGTAACATACATAAAATAGTAATCTGATAAGGTGACGTTGACTAGCACTAAGTTGCCACTTGACTGCAAAACGATACGAAGTCTTTTAGACGTCTAGTTGTATTAAGTTAATGGACATTGGAAAGAAGTAGGTGCTCTTTTATTATTCGTGGAATGCACGTGATAGAGAGGAGATTAGACTTTTTTGAGTTTTCTATAAAAGGAAAGAGGTGAGAGAAGTTTTAGGGTGAGACAGTGAGCTGATGGTCCTCTGTTTCTATTGGTAGTAGCATGTGATCTAGAAACAAAGAAAGAAATAAGGCTGGTGGAAAATGGGTGTAGGCTACGCGTCCTTTTGATGGCTGTAAGTTGGTGAATAGTAGGTGGGGTCCAGTGGCTTGTCAATACTTGGATGAGTTTTCTAAATCAAGTGGTATACAAAGTCTAACCGAGAGATAAAGAGGGAACAAAAAGTGGCAGGCGTAGACTAGAGTAGGTTAGGTTTTCTTTTGGGAGTATATATAGGAAAGTGAAATTAAGAGAAAGGGAGGCGGACGCATGAAGTTTTTTTTTTGTTTTCTTTTCTCCTGTACGGTGGAGTGTAGGGAAAGAAGAAGTACGGTGAGAAGAAGGAGTAGGGTGATAGGTAGGGGACAGAACACGGAAAGAGGTGGTGTGCGGCTAGAGTGGAAGGAGCAGACGGAGACAGTAGCAGAGACGGTTCAGAGTGCGTGAAGGTCTGCGTCAAGCGGACGTCTTGGTACAGAAAGTTAAAGAAATCAATCTCGAATAACACGGTAAAACTCTTTACTTTTCTTATTTATTTTTATGAGTTTTGAGAAACCAAACTCCATATCTTGCTGATTAATTTTGTAGATAGGGTTTAATATTGAAACCACTTAAAATTTTAGATCAATTAAATCGATTTATTTGATTCAGACTATTATGATTTGAATAGATTAATTCCATGATTTTGATTTATTTAATTTTATTAAACAATTGTGATTTCGTTAGATGGTACATGCTTGGCCTAGGTTTTTGATATTCCATGCTTTTGGTATACAATTGTTATTTTGAAAATCTACTTGTTGCAAATATACATGTCTACTTATTTGATATTTCATGCTTGGGTTAAATCCTTAGATGGGGTATGCTTAGAATAGCCAGGTATTATTTATAGACCTATAATTGGTTTCGTACAATTTTTTCGCTAACGCAATTTGATGGTGTATGCTTAGACTTATAACTTTTGATGCACCATGCTTAGGGCGTCCCAGTGATATTTGCGACTCTAAATATTCAGGAGTTATGTTTCACTTTAGTAATTAAATAGAAATAGTGTGGATACTAAAAACCCTGGTTACTGTTTCTCCCATTCGATTTATTCTATTAGTTTAGTTTGTTTTAGTATTTTATTCATAATTCTAAAAATCCCAAAATATTGTTTCTGATTAGTTAATTGAGATATTGATTGCAGTATTGTCCCCGCTCCCTGTGGGTTCGGCCCGTACTTGCCGTTGTCTGCATTGTAGACACCGTGCGATTGCGGTTATTTATATATGGTATATTAAAATTCGATCAGTTACTAAGAATATTGCATTTCCGTACTACTCAACTTAGCAAAGAACTGTGGGGATATCACATGCACTCCTTGCAGGGAAACAACACAAACACACATTATTTATCCAATAATCAACAATCACCGAAATATGACACTTAAGAAAGAAACTCACTTCCACAGACATTGCGTCACATACTACAATATTTTTGATCAATCCAGCATAGTATGCACATGGATGAATCCCCAAGAAAACAGAAAACATTATACTAGAAGTCCAACCTCCTAGTTATATAACACAACATGCCCATCCAATTATACACAAATATGCTCAGAAATAGTAAAGACACATCATGCTCGTAGAAAATAACTTAATGATTATAATAAGGTTATAAGAATTCCTATCTTATTTAATGATAAGCCATATCTACCACGTATTCATTGATCCATGGATCCATCATTATGCTAGTATATATGCTTGTTAGTAGTGCCAAGGGACTATTTTGCACACAAATACCTTGAGATTCGAATACATATAGTTAATCAAAGATTATAAACAAACCTAACGAACAACGAAATTAGCTCCAACTACACACCAATAATTCTAGCTAATTTATCTAACTCGGGATGATTCTCTAACCTACAAACATGACCAAGCCTTACTATATAGGTTTATGTATCCCAAAGAACCAAGCCAGAAAAAACTAACCTGGTTATCACCAATACAACTTAATTATTTATTAATTAAATAAGATCCATATATTCTCCTAAATTATTTCTGCCTTAGGTCCTCGAATGTTTATCCATCTATGTTGGAAAACTTATCGATTGATTGCTTATAAATATAACCAAAAATCATTTATCCATATTGTCACTATCAGAGATTTGATCTAATCGATCATATGAATGACGACCAAAATCAAACAAGCATCTTTTGAACTATTAATAAAAAAATTTCAAAACTAAAGTCCATTAATCTACAACATATATTAGTTACTGATATCTAAGCTTGATAACTAGCTATTTTATTTCTATGGTCATGGTCATGGTCATAGACAAAACAGAGAATTATCTCCCATCTAGAAAAAGTGTATGTATACTTTTTAAATTAAATACGCCATTAAGGACCACATGTGTGATGTACATATTTGTATTGAATTTTTTTTAAAACTTAAATTTTTCATACTTATTAAGTAGATAATTCAAATAGAAATATATAAATTTTATAAAAATTCGATTTGTATTCTAAAGGGTGTAAATGTTTCAAATTTTTAAATTATTTTTTAAAAATAACATTTTTATAAATTGGTATATAATTTTACTTTTATATAATATATAACGGTGTAAATGACGTTGAAGGTAATTTTTATAATATTGAAGCTACACCAACTAAATTTAATATAACTGTTAAGATGATCACACTAAATTTGGATTATAAAAATAGCAGAACTCACTAGCAAAACCAGGTCAACAGTTAAACTTTTCAAATTTAGGGTAAACTATTTGTTAATATATTATGGACATAAATATAGGACAAATTAGTGAACTCTCACAATTTTTTAAAAAAAATTGATAAGATTAGAACCAAACGTGGTCGTTGACGGTCAAACACTGGTCCAGCTACCCAGTTCGCACCTGAACATATATTTTGGGGATCAAAGTACAGATAATCCTAACTTAAAGCAGGAACTAAACAACTAACATTCTTCCCAAATTCATAAATTAAAACCCGCCAAAACCCAAAAAAGAGAAATCGTTCTTTTAGTTTTCCACTCCCTGAAAATTGATTTCTTTTCCCCTCTCTGAAAATTGAAAACACAAACTGGATTAGTATACATAAAATGATTAATTGAAGGTGGAAATTTCTAGGGCAAAAGAAAATGGAGAAAGGGATGATATCACTGGATCAATGGAGTGAAACAAGTCAGGCGTATTTTTTGAGTCATTTTCATGCTGATCATACAAAGGGATTATCTTCAAAATGCAATAAATGATTGATTTACTGTTCACCAATTACTGCTGAGCTTTTTCCAGTAAAATTTCCTGGTTTCAGGGTTTCATTAATTAGGGTTTTGGAAGTTGGTTCATTACACTCGATTCCTTTGGTTTCTCCCTCTACTGGATCTCAAACTATTATTCAAGTTACTACTATTGACGCTCACCACTACCATGGTATGTTGAGACGTGGATTTCGTGTTTAATTTGGTGTGAAATACTTAGATTTAGAAGAAAAAAAAGTGATGTAAAATCCCCTAATTGTGAGAAAACGACTACTGAATTAATATCTTGTTTCAGGTGTTGTAATGTACTTGTTTTGTGGGGAATTTGGATGTGTACTTTTCACAGGGGATTTTCGCTGGGAAAGAACTAGTGAGAGAGCCTTGATGGGGAAGAGTATGCTTCTTAATGCTCTTGGTGTTGAAAAAGTGGACTTTCTTCACCTGGATAGTACCTATTGCAATCCGTCTTATTCTTTTCCTCCTCGGGAAGTTGTTGCTCGCCAGGTTTGGTTCCTCTTATTTTGTCTCATAAGTTAAATAGTTCTCTTATGTTGCTCTTAACTACAAATTAGCTTGAACTGTGTTCCTTAGTGTTGTGTATTATCTTGGGTATATAAGGGTTAATTTTATATCAGATAGTATCCACTGGATAAGATTTCGCAGCTGATGCTTAAGTGGATTAAAAACCTTGAAATTGAAATTGTTTTTGACACATCTGACTAAAGTATACTTGAAACCTTAGATGCAATAAATACTCATTCTCCCACCTTACTATGTTTATCTACGAGAAAAGTGTTATCCAGTGCATAAGAAGAAGAGTTCTGGTTCCAAGGGTTTATCCTACTCAAGAGTAATGTGTTTGACAGTTAGCTTTTACCTTACTCATATTTTCCTTGATGGATGCCTATAACAGATTGTGAAAATTACTGCTTCACATCCTCAACATGAGTTTATAATTGCCATCAACACACTTGGGAAGGAGGATTTTTTACTTCACATCGCAAGTGCTTTAAATACAAAGGTATCGCTCCATTATGTAATACTTTCTCTGGTTTAGAAATATTGAATGTTACTTCTTGGTTCAAGCATGGCATTCACTCAGAATAGTGGATTGAGGGCATTTTGTTTAATTATGTTTATGCCTGAGAAGTGAGCTTATCCACTGTGAACCTGCTTTTATTTCTCATTCCTCCTGAAGATTGAATTCATTGAAAGTTGGAAAGGATATCGGTTTGCTCGTCGTTTTTTGGCAATATACTACTTTCTTACTTTTACCTCTCTTCTTTATTACAGATATGGGTGTGGCCTGAACGATTGCAAATCATGCATGTCTTGGGTTTCTTTGACGTTTTTACAACAAATACTTCTCTCACTAGAATAAGAGCAGTTCCTTTCTACAGTTTCAGCATCGACACTCTTGAGGGATTAAATAGCATTCGCCCTACCATCGGAATCATGCCTTCTGGTCTTTCATGGGTGGTAAGACCGCATGACGACCCTTCTCCTAGCTCTTCCCTTTCAGTTGGCGATAATTCTAGCAACTGCAACACAAATGAAAATCATCAGCAGAATGAAGAATTGAGCTGTGTTAGAAAGTTCCATAAATACATATATACTTTTCCATACTCTGATCACTCGTGCTTCAATGAAATCCGGGAGTTTGTTAAGCTCGTCCAGCCTTTAAACATCAAAGGAATAGTTTCTTTATCATCTTGCTACATAGATCCTCGTTACTACTTCCGTGACCTGCATGGACAAGATGAATGCAAGGATCCTTCGAGCAACAAGTTTCAACAACAATCTGAGAAGTTTCAACGAGAAACTCTCAACTCCATTGCTGAGGAGTTTGTAACCAAATCTTATAAGGGAAGTCATACGACCCATACACAGATAAGAACTGAAAGATCCTTGAGGAGGAAATCTAGTTACTTGGGTTTGATTATGAGCAGGGTAAGTATTTTACGAAGACGAAAACGTGGTGCAAAAATTCTGGAAATCGACATCATTGAGTGATTTGATCATATATACCTTGAAAGTAGTTTTAGCTGTCCGTAGCTGTAAATTGTAGGTCATCAGTCTGGTATCTCTAGAGTCTGTACTAGACTAGTATTTAGCCTGAACCCTGGACTTAGCAAGATTTAGGATATCTTGGGTTGGGCATGTTGGGCTTGGGTGCAAGTGTATGTCAACTTTCAGGCCCAAACACCACTTTTGGCTCCATAGCTATGTCACTAACAGTAGACAGAAAACTGGAAATTACACCGGTCAATTTGTCTCTTTTCTCTGCCTTTTTGTCTCAAAATCTAATGAATGATCGTGTGGAATGCGAGGAGAAAGTCAACATTGACGACAAACTTAAGTTGCAGACAGCGGGTAAAGACTAAAGTGAGTAATATACTAATCAATCCGTTCCGCCCTACAAATGCTTGAGTTATACTGCGTCAACATGATGTAATCATGGATTTGTAGATTAATTAGCTTAAAACTGACCAGGCGAGACGGGCAAATTATACTTAGCCGAAGCGCGCCTACGCGTTTCAATTTTCATATAGATAGATCCTAATTATATCTGCCCGTCTGTGCAAGCACCAGCTTTAAGGTCTAGGCACTAGTTTTCCTACCCAGTCAACAACAGTCAACATAAATAGAACTTAAAGAAGACCCACTTTCCTAGTAATGTTGCTGTGTTTTTCTTTCCAATTTATAACTTCTACGTCTTAATATCATTTATCATTCCATATTGTTCTTCGTCTTCTGGTTTTGGAAAGATTAAATACTGGTGTGTTTTGCTCACCTCACCTTTGTTCATGTGGAAAAATGAATAATCAAAGGAATAACCCATATTTTCACCTCTATCTTCTCTATTTTCTCTTCTTATCACTCAAAACCGATGTTACCGTTTTTGCAGCTGATACAATCTCTTTAGGAGAATCTCTAACTGGAAGTCAAACAATCATATCAAAAGGTGGAAACTTTGAATTGGGTTTTTTCTCACCAGGTAAGTCTAAAAATTACTATATAGGTATCTGGTACAAGAAAGTCTCAGTTCAAACTGTTGTTTGGGTTGCTAATAGAGATACACCTGTTCTTGATCCCTCTTCTTCAGAGTTAATCCTTTTAGATGGGAACTTAGTTTTATCTAGTCAAACTAATAAAACCCCAGTATGGTCTACTAGTTCACTTTCAAATACCTTGATTACAACTGTAGCAGTTCTTGGTGATGATGGAAATCTTGTTTTGCGAGATGGGTCTAATCCAAATGTTGTGATCTGGCAAAGTATTGATAATCCAACTAATACTTGGTTACCTGGTGGAAAACTTGGGTTGAATAAGAAAACTAATCAATCTCAGTTACTAACTTCATGGAGAAATGAAGAGAATCCAGCTCTAGGAATCTTCTCTCTAGAATTAGACCCAACCGGATTAACCAGTCAGTATCTTATAAAATGGAATAGGTCTGAACAAGTTTGGACAAGTGGGGAATGGAATGAACTGTTGAGGACTTTTAATTTAGTTCCTGAGATGAGATTAAACTATATTTACAATTTTAGTTACATTTCAAATGAAATTGAGAGTTATTTTACTTATTCACTTTACAACGATTCTATTATTTCTAGATTTGTTATGGATTTCTCGGGACAAATTAAGCAATTTACTTGGTCAGAGAAAAATAAAGAGTGGAACTTGTTTTGGTCCCAACCCAAACAATTTTGTGATGTTTATGGTATTTGTGGACCTTTTGGCAATTGTAACCAGGATACTTCGAAGTGTGAGTGTTTGCGGGGTTTCATTGAACGATCTCCTGCAGATTGGAATCTCCAGGATTCAACTGGTGGGTGTGTTAGGAACACATCTTTGCAGTGTGGGAGTGAAGATGGCTTTTTGAAGATTTCAACCTCGAAATTGCCTGACAATCCCCAGTCTCCACCAGCTAATAGCGCTGAAGAATGCAGATTAGCTTGCGAGAGTACATGTTCCTGCAGTGCTTATGCTTATGGCAGCCCTGGTTGTCAATTATGGGATGAAGACTTGTTGAATGTACAACAATCAGATGCCGATGGAGGAAACCTCTACCTCAGACTTGCAGCTTCCGAAATTCGCAGTCAAGTAGCTGAAGGTAAGAAAAAGAAGAAACCATTTAATGCTGCTCTTGTGGGTGCAGTTGTGAGTGTCATAGCACTGTTGGTACTTGCTCTTGTACTGGTGATGATATGCAGATCAAGAAGATCAGTTGGAAAATCAAAGACAGTCGATGGTACTTTGGTGGCATATACATACTCAGAATTACGAAGTTCAACGAAGAACTTCTCACAGAAGTTGGGTGCTGGTGGATTCGGCTCTGTCTTCAAGGGGTCGTTATCTGACTCTACTGCCATAGCCGTGAAGAAGCTTGAAGGTTTCAGTCAAGGAGAGAAGCAATTTAGGTCAGAGGTGAGCACTATTGGTACAATTCAGCATGTAAATCTCGTCCGCTTACGTGGATTTTGTTCAGAAGGAAATAAAAGGTTACTGGTCTATGATTTCATGTTAAAGGGATCTTTGGATGCTAATCTTTTTCATCAAAAGGATGCCGAAGTTTTAGATTGGAAGACTAGGTACCAGATAGCACTGGGAACTGCTAGAGGATTGGCTTATCTCCATGATAAATGCAGAGATTGCATCATTCATTGTGATATCAAGCCTGAAAATATTCTGTTGGATAGTGAATGCTGTCCTAAAGTAGCAGATTTTGGTCTAGCCAAGCTTGTTGGCCGAGAGTTTAGTCGAGTCCTAACTACCATGAGAGGAACAAGAGGGTACCTTGCACCGGAATGGATTTCAGGTGTAGCCATCACTCCAAAATCTGACGTCTACAGTTATGGTATGATGCTGTTTGAAATTATCTCGGGGAAGAGAAACGCAGAGCATTATAGTCATGATGAGAAAATTAGATTTTTCCCTACTTGGGCAGCTACCAAAATGCATGAAGGCGAAGATATCATTAGCCTAGTGGATAACAGGTTGGAAGGTAACGCTGACATTGAAGAGGTCACCAGAGCTTGTAAAGTTGCTTGTTGGTGCATTCAAGATGACGAAGCTCATAGGCCCTCCATGGGTCAGGTGGTTCAGATACTTGAAGGGGTTTTAGAGGTAAACCCACCTCCAATTCCAAGGTCTCTCCACGTTCTTGTGGAAAACCAAGATAATGTGTTTTTCTTCTCAGAGTCCTCGAACGGTTCAAATGGACGAAGCAACACAACATCATGCACGTCTACTCAGGCCAAGAGCACCACCTTCTCATCCATGAGTTTAAAGTCTTAATATGAGGATTGAGGAGTCCAATTAAAGGAAAGTACATACGATTCATACTCGTATAAGTAGTGGTGGTATAACCTTTAAGTTGGAATCTGTTTACTGGAAATTGCCTTTGGCGATTCATTGATCATATCTTTCCTAGTTGTGTATATACCTTAGAGACCTTGCCACTCAGCTACCAGGCCTTGAAAATAACCTGTCAAGTCTGCCCTGTTGAGTGTAGATTATTGTTTGACTATACCCGGCTACAATTAGCACATCCTAGATCGAGTCTGGGTGCCAGTCAGTTTCAATTTTCACGCCTATCATGTCTATGCTATCTCTATTAACAGAAGGTTGACTGACGATTTCCCCTTTCTCTCCCTCTGTCTCTCATTGCTTAATGAAGGAACGTGTGGAAGAAGACGATGATAACATCTTACATCTGCATTGACGTCAGACTTCGTTTACTTAGTTTGAATAACATACGTAGAGGTGAAAGTGAGTAACAACTGTCCATCTATGCCTTCTGTAAACGTAGGCATTACTCTTACACTTATAACTGGACTGGACTGCCATGGTTACGTGGGGGTGTGGGTGGAAAAGGCGCTTTCTAATAATTTCTAGTATATTTTTCTCCACACGTCCACGTCTCTAACGAGTATTGGCCACCGGGTCTATCTGTTGACTTCTTCTTCAACAATGTGGCAAAGTTTGATTGAAATCTTCAAATTTTGTTAAGACATGTTTTGTGCGTTAATAGGTTCTTTGATTGTCTTTATTCCTTCCAATTCAATGGATATTAAAATAATTAGTATTATACTAACAAGACAATACACTTAGATCTTTCACCATGGCTGTTCTTTTTATTCAAATATATTCCATCTCGATTAAATAAGTTATTGTTTGGGTTCAAAAAGACATAAACATACAGTTTTAAGTAATTTAGTCTAATTAAGATAAATCTTATGAAACATAAACAACAACATAAGCATAAAAATCCATTCATTATATTTATGATAAATCAAAGAGGATAGACAAATGCCATCACAGAATTTAAGATATTGGGCTGTTAATTGTTTTTCTTGTTAAGAATACACATCACAGCATTTATCTTTATAGTACTTGAGGCTGCTCCAAGGATCTAGTAATAAATCATTAGTACTGTATATCTCAGCCACTATCATATACAGTGGTGGTTCATTCATCCCACTTGATCGTAAATCGATTATTACTTTTTTCCGTGTTATCTCTTCCTTTTAAGTGTAAACCTTATTTTTTGTGGGTAAGAAAAATAATAATTTCTATGCGGAATATTTTGTCTAGTTACTAAGGGTGTTTGCATATTCTTTGAAAAGTCATTTTTTAATTTGTATAAGTCGGAAAGTTATAAATTAGTCTGGTGATATAATTTTAATATGAAGGAATTTTTTTTTTCTTCTGAGATTGATTTTTGTTTCCATGAAGCAGAAACACTTTCACAGATAGGGCTGCACAACGGGTGGGTCGGGTCGGGTTTGGCATCATCCGCACCCGACCCACCTGGCCCTCGGGTCGGGTCGGGTCTGACCCGCCCAGATGGCGGGTCGAGTCGGACGGGTGCGGGTCACCCGCCCAGATAATCTTGCAAAATTTTTTCATGGTTTTGGCTGTTTTTTTGATCCTCACGCGCGCCACCTGATAAACCATTTTAACTAACAATCGATAATCTCAAAATCTAAGTCCCAACATTCAAAATGATACAATAAAACTAGAGTTTTAATATGAAATTCTACGACATTTTCCACTAGCAACAAAAACAAGTTCATCTTAGTAGCAGTACCATCCAGGTCATCGAATAGGAATCAATCGTCATCTATGATGATGGAAGAAGCAACGAGGTTACCAAATAGCTCTGCAACAAAAGAAATGAACAATTAGAATGAAAGAGATTAAAAATACCAATAGTAATAAAGTATATGAAGTTAAGAACCATGATCCATGAAGTACAAATTATACTATACCCGACTCAAGAACTTCAACCTCCTCCTCCTCGACTCCAAGGATAGAAGAATCTTTGTTAATTGGTGTACGTAACCAATTTTGCAATAAAATTAACGCCTCAAGTGTTCTAGGCTTTAAGGAACTTCGAAAAGGATCCAAAATTCGTTTTCCGGTACTAAAAGCTGATTCAGAAGCAACAGAAGAAACAGGTATAACAAATATATCTTTGGCTATGAGTGGTAAAATGCCAAACCTCGCAGAGTTGATCTTCCACCAAAGTAATATATCAAAAGAAGAATCCTCCTCATTGGCCGGAGAGTAGATAGGCTCGGCCAAGTATCTTTCCACCTCAGATGTTCTATGATCCTCCACATTATTCAATTGGTTTTTACGTTTATTCCTTTCTTCCTTATACTTAGCCTTGCCAGAAATAGAAGAACCTTGACCTTGAGCAGAAGTAGAACTAGAGTTACCTAGAGACTCGAATGAAGATATCACACTTTCAGTTCTATGTTCTTAATTATAAGCTGTGAACAGTTCATCAAAATCCTTTTTAACTTTATCAACCCAAGCTTTTACCCTTCTTTGTTTTATCACAGGGTCGTAATGCACAACTAAATATTCAACAGTCATATACAATCCTTGTTCTTTCTCTCGTGGATCCAGAAGTACAACAATAAACATCAACGAATTCATTTTTTCAAAATCTCCCCAATACTTGTTGTACTTGAGCAACATTACATCGCCCATGTGACTTAAGAAAGGATCCACGTATCTATTTTTCCAATCTTCTAACTCTTGACGAACAGTACCGAGTTCCTCCAAGAATGAGTGGGAAGTAACATATGTAGAAGCTGAAAAAGCAACAGTTGAATCGTAGAAAACCTTTAGAAACTGAATCAGAACTCTGGAATTGCACCAATCATAACTTTCAGGAGCATGCACTGGAGGCCTTTTCTTCTTCTTGGATTTTGTAAGAGCAACATCTACTTCTTCTTCTGGAATATCTACTTCTTCTTCTTCATCGTCAGAATCTAGATCAACATCAGCATCTATATCAACATTGTCATCACCGTCACCCATATGAAAAGATGGTACTAGAATATTATAACAAAACTTTTCACGGAATGCCCTATCTGACTCATGTAGCCTTTCAAAAGCTTTTTCATACCTCTCTGCAGCAACTAACATCAAATAAGTAGAATTCCACCGCGTTTTCACATCCAAAATCAAACCTTTTCTACAATCTATCCTTGCCATCTCAGCAGCATCCATAAACTTCTTCAATCTTGCGGGAGATTTTGTGACATACTTTACCACTGCCATGATTCTGAGAATTGATGTATGGTACTTTTTTAAACCATCCTTAACGACAAGAGCAAGTACGTGGGCCGCACATCTAACATGCAAAAATTTAGCTTCAAGTAATGAAGAACCCCAACTAACAACTTGTTTTCTCAGATAATCAATAGCAGTTTTATTCGCAGATGCATTATCAAGAGTGACAGTGAGTACTCTCTCAAGCCCCCATTCCACCAAACATTTCTCCAAAGCCTTAACAATTTGTTTACCTTCGTGACTTTCAATCAAACAAAAACAGATGATTCTTTTATGCAGCTTCCATTCCCGATAAATAAAATGAGCCGTTACAACCATGTAATTGTAGTTCTGCATCGATGTCCAAGTATCAGTAGTAAGACATACTCTTGTCTTATTTGTATTGAAATAACTTATCAATGCGGCCTTCTTATTCAAAAACAACGTGCATATATCACGACACACTGTCATACGACTTGGAATCTTAAATCTCGGCTCAAGAAACTTACTGTAATCCCTAAAACCTTCGCCTTCAACAATTATAAAATCCAGTTCATCTGTAATAATAAACCTAATCAACGCTTTTCTACATCCTTCTTGAGAAAAATTGACCCCCACCAATTGTGGTTCCTCTCCCGACTTGCACGGCTGAAAACCAAGTGTCTGTTGTCCTCCCTGCTCCTTATTAACTGGTTTCTTGTACTCAATACATTTCTCTAAATGATGAGAAAGATTGGTAGTCCCATGTGTTTTACCACCAATCTTGTAACAACCTCGACCCTTTGGACAATGCTTACACTTTGCTTTAGCACCATCTTCTATAATATCGAAGTGATTCCATACCCAAGATTTCTTCACACCAACTCTAGGCTTCTTATTTGATGATGAAGGTTGAGATGATGGTGTCGCGGATGATGAAGGTTGACTAGATGGTGACGCTGATGACCCAGCTGTACTTCTTGTCCCTGCTAAAGATGCCGGTTGACGTTGAGGTGGAGGTCCCATACAACTTTGGGATGGTCTTCCTTGTACAAGTGGAAGATCTGAAGTAACGTCATCTTCTGAGATTTCAACCATGTTGATAACCTACAAGGCAGAGATGACAGAAGGGGTGAATTATCATACATACATATGTATTAGAAGTTGAAAAGTATAACACATGTCACTTGGTGTGTGAGCAGATATACTGTATTAGAAGTTGAAAAGAGATGACATATGCTTCTTTTATTGGTGGATCACATAAACAATATAATGACATAGAGGGTCATAAAGATATTTTGATTTAAAAAATGAATGCAAATATACATGATAGTTTTGAATTCTCAAATACATTCAATATTCAGTTGGCTTATTGCCTACATTTCCTTCTAATACATGACTGTCTAAGCATGACTGTCTAAGCATAAGCAGAAAACTTCTTATGCAGTATCACCTACTTCTGAAGCAAGACCAAAATGTCAAGAATTTGATTTCGGATTTCTTCACGAGCTCTTCTCAGTGCTGCTTCCTTATAGGTAACAGTAAGCTCATCTACCAATCTGCAGCAAAAGGAGCACATAATGAGATTCAATAGTCACTTAAAAGTGAATAAGAGATGTTTGTGAGAAAGTAGAATATGAATTACAGGCAATCCTCAATGTGGCCTGGAATTAAATGGGTGATTCATGATGTTAATGAGAACAGTTTAATTACAGGCAATCCTCACAGTGTCTGAGCATTTCAAAATGATGGCGCGTAAAGAAGTTATATTAACATCAACATGAACTGGTGTCGCTTAGAATTACTCTAATATAACTAACAGATTACTAAGAAATCCAGCCATAACAATTAACCTATTGCAGTCAATTTCAAATATGCCAACAATGACAGACAGAGAAACAGCAGCTAACTCCACATTTGCCAGGGCACCTCTACACAATTTCAGAAACATGCCTCTATCACACCATTCAAATGAACAAATTAAGACCATCTTCAGACAAGATCCCGAGACACCTATGAAAAAGCTTAAACTGTCCCAACTTAAACTCATAAGCAAATAAGAACATAGGAAAGAAATGCCATAGAGATGTGGCTAAACATACCCAATTGGTTGATGATTCCAGGGAGGATATCTTGCAGTTCTGTGTCACAAAAGTACAAGTGTTAGGTGATCAAATGTTGGCAGGAAACCGGGAGTTTGAATATTTCGTCACTCAAAAGGCATAACAGCATATTCATGTACGAAACAGCACTATAAATACTGAAATATATAAAAAAAACTCACATTTGGATAACCAGTAAAACGATGAATAAGAAAGTGAAAAATCAGAGGATCATATGACTAATGCTGCATTTGTCAGTGGGGCTTGCTTACAACTGATGCACTAATTGGCCAACAAGGCAACAATCATGGTGGAGTACAAGAATTGCTCCACACAGATATAGATAGATGAGAACAAAACAATAGATAGAGATACAAAAGAAATAGCAGTTCAATACAAATATGCAACTAAAATTTAGCCATAATAAGAAATAGATTCCTTTCTAAAACAGTTCACAAGATCAATGTTAATTGTTGCAACCAAATTTACTCTAAGAAGCCAGAGATAACAAGTGCAATATAACACACAGTGTGTGTACATAAACAGATTACCAATTACCCAAACTACCTAGCAGCTCCACCAAACACAACCAGAGCCTATGAATACTGGAATGTAGTCAATGAAGCATGAAAACCCAAATTTACAAAACTAAATACTACGAGGAACAGGGAACACTAATGAACAGGGAACACTAATGAACAGGGAACACTAATATTAAGTTAAGTTGTGCAATATAACATGGAATACTAATTAACAGGGAACACTAATGATAATCTCGTTATCAACATCATCAATTTAATACACTAATGAAAAATCCCCAAATTTTAACTTGAAGAACCCTAGTTCTAAAATTGATTTACAAACACTCAATCAAAACTAGTAAAACCCTATCACAGATTTAGAAACAATCAAAACTAATAAAACCCAAATTTCAATCGCTACTAAATCATGTAATGAACACATTAATTTCAATTAGGGCAAAAAGAAACAGTACTTACCTGTAAGAGATTGAACTGATGTCTGATGGTGGTGATGAACTGATGATGCAGTTGGGAAACTTGGGTTCAAGGTGGTGGTGGTGGTGGTATGACTGTGCTCTACTTCTCTGTAAGAAAAGAAGAAGAATGGAACCAGAGTATAGAGAAGAGAAGAACTGAAGAAGATGAAGTTTTGTTTCTGTTTTGATTCGATTATATTTCTCTGTTTTGTTAAAACTTGGGCGGGTGGGCGGGTAGGGTCGGGTGAGAGGTGCTATCACCCGCACTCGACCCGCCAGAAGTCGGGTTTAAGAAAAATCACCCGCACCCAACCCGTTCATCGGCGGGCCGGGTGCGAGTCGGGTTATTTTGGGCGGGTCCGGGTCGGGTTGGCGGGTTGGGTCGGTTTTGTGCAGCCCTATTCACAGATTTACTTAAGTGAAGTCGATCTTTGACTTTTTTTTAATCTTTCCTTCCTTAGATCAAGGGCTATGAAATAGGCTGTTTTAATAGTCACTCCCTTTTAATATGAAAGATGGTCTATTTGAAAGAGTGAGATTTGTATTGTAGGAAAGAGAAAAAACACAGTAGACGGGTAATGATCTCCCGTTTGAGAAATTATTTTTTACTTGGACGGGTGATCATTACCCGTCCAGATAAATATTTAGTTATTTTATAATAACTAACCTAGGTAGGACCCGTATTTTTGGGGTTTAATATTATAAAAAATACCCAGACGGAAAAACATCACCCGTTTAGTTTAGACGAGGAAAAATCACCCGTCTAATGTAAACTACCGCCCACCCATAGTGGCATCTAAAACGAAGGAGTGTACGAAGAAGTTTGGGTGAAAGGGGGTGGTTCCCTTACCATAGTGGCACCTAAATTGATCAAACTCCTTCATTTTGAAGGAGAAAACTCTACCCATAGCCCTTGCTGTTATGCCAAATCCTATGCGCACGTACCAAATAACCAAATTTTTCCATTTTAAGCTACTATGGACATGCCAAATGACAAATTTGGTGGGCATGCCGGTTTGCACATCACAATAGAGTCTATGCCTGCAATATAGATATAGTCTTTATCACGCGGCATAGACTCCATCGCCAAGTGGTTATCTCATCAAACGTTCCTGGATGAATCCCCTATAAATATCCAATTTCAAACTCAATTCACCTCACATCTTACCTACACCTCAATCTCTCACAATTTGTGTTAATCCAAAACAACTCTCCTAATTTTTCTGCAAAATGACTTCTAATTCTCAAAATCAGGAATTTAGTGCTCATAAAATAGTTCGTGATTTAAAATTTACAGAAGCCGAAGATGAGAGCATTTGCAGAAATTATGTCCATTCCCACTCAATAGTATCAATGGTGCATCTCAAGCAGGCAGCACCTTGTGGGATAACATATTTAATAAATTTAAAAAGGAAACAATGAATTTAAATGATCGCGATGGAGAGGTTGTCATATCGCTTTACTAAAATCAATAAACGAGTATCCCAATATGTTGCTCATGTCATGCAAGTCACTCGTTTTAAAGCGAGTGGTGGAGTCGAATGAATCTGGTAAATTCTATTAATTATCCATTTTTAAGAAAAATAAATAAATTTTGTATGATCTTTAATAAATTTATTTTTGTAAATTACAGGATCGAAAATGTCGGTCAGAATGCACCACAAATACGGCGTACACTTTGACCATGAAACTTGTTACAATATCTTAAAAGTGCTGCCCAAATATAACTTATTGCTTTTAATAAATATGCAACAAGTTCCTCAAAGATCACAATACTTTCCTTTTATCTCTACACCAAATTCAAGTCCTAATTCATTGTTTTCTTCACGGATAACCCAGAAAATTCAAACCCTAATTTCGATCTCAATGTAGGTAATAACAACAAACGAAAAATTTAGGGAGAACTGCACCAAAATTAGCCAGAAAATCAAGAAGGATGGTCCGAAGGTTTTAACATGACCGAGTTTATGAATCATCTACGGACAGCCGAGAAACAGAGATTCGTTGACCAGAAGGTTGTGAATAAGGTATTGAAAATAAAACCTTCTTTCTCAAGAGCAATTTATTATCCATCATGAAAAGCATAAGATTCTTTATTGGTACACCTTAATAATGAATGACGATCAAAATTTATATGGAAAATGGAATGTAACTAGTTAAAAAGGAAGGTGGTAGAAGAACAATTGCAACCTCAACACCCAATTGATGAAGAAAAAGATGATGAAGTTAAATTTCTTAGTTAATATAATAGTTAGTTAGTTTAATAGTTAAGATGTAACTTTTTTTTGAAGTATTATTAAGCTGTAATAGTTAGTTAGTTGAAATAGATTGTTTGTTTTCAGCGAAGTTATAGTCTTTTCATTACTTGAAATACGCATTACATAAAGCAAGTACAAACAATTCAATAATTCAAACGGGTTGTGAGGAACTTCTTAAGGATGTGTAAACAAGCTTCGTATTTGAAATTCTTTCCTTTCCATCTTCGTTATTCCCTGAAAGATCTCGCTCTAATATCATCACTGGTTTCACCTCTAAGTCGATATCGATTGATAATCCGAAATAAAGCCATAAATTCTGCTACTTGTTTCTTTATTTTTTGAAAACGTAGAAACAACATTGCTATATTACGGTTATAAGGGTTACCGGTGTTAACGCAAAAAATTTCATGAATGCCCGTCCAATAACTCTGACCCACTAAACCATTTTTTCATCGTTCTATACCCCTGGCCGGATAACACACTACGTAGATTCTGCAAAGAAATGAATCTTTTTCATGAGTAAACTTAGGATGAGTCATATTTCAGGAAATTCGAGTGAGATTAGAGTGAAAGTATATGTACAAGTTTTGGGAAAGGTGTGATTTATCATGGGGAATGGTGGATATATATAAGGGATGAATTGAGAGTCATTAGCAGCTAAGTCTTTGTCGGTTGTTCAAGTGTTTAACGCCAATGGTAGAAAAATGGTCGTTGCACTCCACGTCATCCATATTGTATGTTTCCAATTCAAGTAAATATTACGGAAAATAAAAACTTGTAATAAGTTACCTGAAATTAGTTTATTCATTACTTGAAATTAGTACATAAATTAAAAACTTAAAACAATAAATTACTTGAAATTAACTTTAAAACAACAAACTAAAAGTGTTTAAAATAAAATAAATCAAACATAACTTCAAGTACACCTACCCGATCTTCCAAACTCGTCCGAAAGATTCGCAATCAGGTCTTGTCTTAACTTATCGTACAAATTTACGTTATGAATGTGATTAGTCATTTGTGAATAGTTCCTTGCAGGTACCCCTCTTGCTGGTTGAACCCCAGGCCTTAAATCTTCATCAGGGTGGTTAGTCAAGTTCATATTACACCGGGTTTCGTGAATTTCCATGTTATACATAATTATGCATGTCAACATAGTCTTTTGTATTTCACGAGCATTTAAACCATGGCGTGATACACAGATGATAGCGAACTTCCGCTTCAGAATTCCAAAAGACTGTTTTACATCCTTTCTCAAAGCCGTTTGGCGGTTGTTAGATTACCTAATTGAGCGATCCCAACCGCCCGCGGGGGACTGACGATACGCTTGAAATAAGGTAGGCCATTTAGATTAGATGTCATGTGAAAGATAGTGTCGGTCCAATAATAGAGGATCTATATAGCTTCTCCTATGCTCCTAATTCAAAAAAATCATGACTACCTCAGTTCCAGTAGACAATTATCAGATCTTACAGCATATTCCAAGCTGCATCTCTAATGGTGAAAGATGAAGTATGCTTTAATTCAAAAAACAAAACAAAACTAGAGTTTGAATCCCGGAGGAAAGTCCCAGGAGTGGTCCACGGATCCAAAGATTCAAAACAAAACAAAACTAGAGTTTGAAAGAGACATCTCAGCTTACATGTGATAAATTAAAGTAAATATGAATATGAATCAGAACAAAGATTAATGCATAATTAAAGTAAATTTTGAGTTTTGTTTTCTTTCGGGATTCAAACTCCTCACAAGCATTAATCTCTAATGGAGATAACCACTCTGGTTTTCTTCTCAAAAAACAAAACAAAACTAGAGTTACTTTAATTCCAAAGATTCAAACTCCTCACAAACCACAAGACTTTCGGCCAATTGCGTTATTCAATACAGTGTACAAGATCATTTCCAAAATTTAGCTCTCCGAATAAAGAAACATATTATACATATTATTTCACCAACTCAAGGAGCTTATGTCTCGGGAAGGCTGATCTCTGAAAATCTTTGTTTGGTTCAAGAGATAGTTCATGCCATGAAACAGAAAGAAGGTAGAAATGGGCACTTGGCGCTTAAAACATGAATGGAACTTTGTCATAGAGATTCCAAATAAATTTGGTTTTGGTGATAAATTTTGCAATCTCATTCTTCAATGTACAAGTACAACAGAGATTTAGATTATGCTTAATGGATCACCTTCTAAACCTTTTAATCCTTCAAGAGGGATTCCCCAAGGCGATCCTCTTTCTGTCTATCTTTTTATCTAGCCATGGAGTCCTTCTCAAGGTATTTAGTTCACTTTGAAGAGACATCTCAGCTTACATGTGTTAAAATCTCAAGATCAGCCCCAAAGATTAACCACCTTCTCTTTGCATACGATTGCCTTCTTTTCTTTAAAGTAAATCTGTCTCAAACGAATAAACTGCTTCAAGTGATTGCTGAATTCAAATCTTGTTCAGGTCAGTTGATTAGTTTCTCTAAGTCTGTAGTGTATTTTAGTAAGAATACATAGTCTTCGGTTTGCTAGGACATCAACGGAATTCTTCAAGTTAGACAGTTAAACATCAATGAGGAACAATATCCAGTCTAACTTTTTTTGTAGGAATGAACAGAAAAATCCCTTTCTCAGTGCTCATAGATAAGATGGAGGCAAAATTTTCTAACTGGAGAGGTAACAACATGTCAGAGGGTGCTACGTCAGTTATGGTTAGGAATGTAACCAATGTGATTCCCATTCATCACATGTCGAGTTTTATCCTGCCAGCTACAACTATCAGTAAGATGAACTCAACTCAACAAATCTTCTGGAGAAACAAAAAGTCTAACAAAGTAAAACACTTTATTAGTTGGAGTAAACTCTGTAAACCTAGAGAAGAGGGTGGTCTAGGTTTCAGGAATATGCAAGTTTTTAATCGAGATTTACTAGTTAAATCATCTTGGAGCCTTTGTTCTGATTCATATTCACTATGGGTTTGGTTCTTAAATCTAAATATTTTCCATCTATAGAATTTTTTGATCTGGAGAAGAAAAGAAATACCACCTGTCTTGGAGAAGCATTATCTATGAACTGGACTTCATCGAAAATACTCATACTGGAGTTTAGGCAATGGTAAAATAATTCTTATATGAAAGCACATATGGCTACCAGAGCTGCCAGGTCCACCAACACCGAAGCAAGGATCCATAAACCATATGCAATACACCCATGTATGGAAACTATATATTCCAAATACTTCCTCTTAGAATATTAGTTTACTTCAGACTCTTGATCCGAATACAATTCAGCTCATTATCAACAACTCAGTTTATATAAACAACGATGACATGCTTATATGGACCCTAGAAAAAAGTAGCAGACTCACAGTTAAATTCTGTTGAAAAAACGATGATAGAAGAAACAAATCTTACTGCGGCTGTCAGTCAAGGTATGCAACAGACTTTTAACTCTCTTTGGAAGATTCCTATGCTACCAAGAATTCGTCAGTTCTTATGGAAGTGTATCTCGACATCCTCCCAACAAAAGATAAACTGGTCCATGTTATGACTAGCATTGATTATGACTGCCCTTTCCGTGCTCAAACGGTAGATACTTAAGATCATATCATCATGCACTGTTCTCTTTCAAAAGATGTTTGGGTAGCGACAATAGGTGAGCTTGGTAATGATGATACAATGACTCTGGTTGAGCCGGTCTGCAGCTGGTTTGAGAAATTACGACAATACCAAATTACGGAAGATGATCTTGTTAATAAATCTATTGTTACCTGGTTTATATGTTCAGAAAGATGCGAGAATGTGTTTAATAATGCTGAAACTAATAAAGATAAGATCATTCTTAGATGCCGAAGATCCATAGAAGAGCAAGCCTATAATATTTCTCTAAATCAGATAGACTCTCCAATCAGGATAAATAGAAACACCCATTGGTTATCCCCTCCTTGGGGTGTCTTTACTATTAATTGAGATGGTTTTTATCACGGTGTTTCAAAATCTGGTGGCATTGGCTTAATAATTTGTAATTTTACAGGGGCGCATAAAATAGCAAAATGTATTCACTTGAGGCAAGCATGGAGTGGAGCAAGCAGAGTGCATAGGGCTATGGAAAGGAGTGAAATCGGAAAATGAAATAAAGATGGAGAAAGTGCATTTTGAACTTGATTCAAACTGGTGATAGATGTTGTCAAATCTAGAAACTTAAATCTAGATTGGCGACTTAATAATTTAGTAAAAAATATTAGGCAATTCTTTAAAGAGTTTACCTCCTGGTATTTTTATTATGTACCAAATGAGAGGAATAAAATAACTGACTTACTGTCAAAAAAAGCAAGAGTCGAGAGTTTTATTAAAGAATCGATTAACTCTATCCCAAGTAGTATTAGTTTTCAACTAATGGAGGACTTATAAAAGGGATTGATTCAAGTTGTTGTTACTATAGTGAAGATGAAAGTAGTAACCATTTATTTCTCAACTGTCCAAGACCAAGAGCTATTCTATCTGCTTCAGCTCTAAATCTCAAAATTGACTACAATTGTGTTCCAACTGTCCGGGAGTTACTCACTGGTTGGTTACTGGAGAAAGATAGATACCTCACCTTCTACTATGGAGTTAATGTTCTGTGGAGCATATGGAAAGCTAGAAATCGTTTGATATTTGATAAGCATTCAATGCCTATTCAGAGTATCTTATCTGAAGCTTACTCTCTCTTTAGTGACTATTATACGCTAGAAGAAGTGATACTCGAGGAATATGAAGCTATTGCAAGTACTAGACCTCTGTGGACTTCACCTGAAATTGGAGTTATGAAACATACCTTTGACGGAGATGTTCACGGGTACGAATCAGGAGCTGCTGTCATCGCCAGAGAAAATATCTCTAACATTATTGCTGCCGCTTCATCGCTAAGTCCTAAAAAAATTCCCTTGGTTGCAGAGACTAATGGTGCTCTTCTGGCTCTTCAGCTCACGAAGGATTTAGGTTATGATAGACTGATTATTGAAGGAGACTGTCAACAACTCATTAGTATTCTTAACTGTGAGAACCACATTGTTCCTTGGAAAGTTAGACGTCTTTTGGAGGATATCAAAGCTCTACGACAATAATTTCATTTTGTTTCCTACTATTTCATTCAACTAGACACCAATGATATGGCTCACGATCTCGCCCAGTATGCGTTACCGCATCGTCTACGTGCTACATGGACTCCTCCAAATCTTCCCTCATGTATCTTTTCCATAACATGAGTCTAGTTTAGTTGTTTTCCCCTGTCTTTGTTTTCTTTTTTGTTCTTTCTTGTTGTTCCATTTTGGTTTCCTGTTAAAAAAAAACTGCTGGAGGACTTGAGACATGTAACACGTTAATTCTATCAATCATACTTCTCTTTGTTTCAAAAAAAAAAGACTACCTAGCTTTCCTGGAAAGCCCCTATCCTGGTTTTACTTTAATATTCTCTAACATACCTATGTTGGTTTCGTAAATATGTCGGACCAAAATGATTAATCATAGTTTCACAAAACAATGAAAGATATTTGTATGGAGTTGTTTTTCCCATTACGAAGATATTATCGCTAGATCCGCTGGACAACCGTCACCTACAAATCCTTAGGACTGATGTAACCTTTTTTTCTGGACTATGACCTCTAGTATTCAATGCATCAAACTGATAATTAAATTCAGGTTGTACCCGATAAAGCTCTTCAATAATCTTTAACAGTAAGTGACGGGACAGTGAATAATCGACGTTGGAAATCTTGATCAGATAACACAAAATCGACATTTAATCGTGCATCAGCTTCTGGTGGTACTCATCCTGCCCCCGAAACGCATAACTTCTTGTCAATATCTTTCTTGGCTCGGGAGCTCTTGGTATATGCCTCGATGATTCTCCCAGTATCATAGTGTTGGCCAGTTCTCTATCTTCATCTAACTCATCTTCATGTTGTTGCAACACTCGAACATAAGTTCGTTGCTGTGCTTTAAAACGATCCATTATAATTTTAATCTCATCCTCTATCGATTGTGAAATTAAAAATAAAATAAATTAAGAATTTATGAATTTATTTTAGAAATAGATAGAGAGTATGAAATTTGTTCAAAAAAAAGAGTGGTGTGAGTTGAATATAATTGTTGAGGGTATATATAGTAGTGGAAAATTGGGTCATTGCATGAAAATAACCTTTAGCGAATTGGTTTCTATCGAGCGACAGAGCCTTGATTTCCCCATTTCCCATAGTGGCTCGGCTAATTTGCCCTGTCACCTGACATAGCAAACTAGCCGGACTCGGCCTTACCAAAAATAGGCACGTACGGAGGTGTGGTTAACTTAACAAAACCGGCAGACAGAAAAGAAACAAGATAGAATTTAGCAGTCAACGTTCCATTTGATTACCAATTCAAACTAGTGAAGAAAAACTACGATTCTAAGCAGTAACTCTAAAACACTAGTTGTTCTTGTTCCTCATCCCCACCAGTCACCATAAATAGAAGACCCACTTTTTTTATAGTTGAATACATTTATGACTTCTTCTCCTTCCCCTGGTATCCGGGGAGTTTAAATATCTGGGTGTGTTTTGCGCAGCTTCGTTCATCTATTCTAGAGAAATGAATAATCAAAGAAAAATTCCATTGTTTCTTCCCTCTCTTCTTTGTTTTCTCTTCTTATCATTCAAAACCCATGTTACAGTTTTTGCAGCTGATAAAATCTCTTTGGGTGATTCTCTAACTGGAGATGAAACTATTACATCAAAAGATGATAATTTTGTATTGGGTTTCTTCAGTCCAGGTAAATCTCAGAATCATTACATTGGTATATGGTACAAAAAAGTCTCATTTCAGACTGTTGTTTGGGTTGCTAATAGAGATAAACCTGTGCGTGATCCCTCTACTTCAAAGTTAACACTTTTGGGAAATGGCGATTTGGTTATTATTAATCAAACTGATAAAACACCAATTTGGTCTACTAAGTCAGCTTCAAATGCTCTGAATGCAACTGAAGCAGTTCTTGGTGATGATGGAAATCTTGTCTTAAGAGATGGGTCTAATCCATCTGTTGTCATTTGGCAGAGTTTTGATTATCCTACTGATACTTGGTTACCTGGAGGAAAACTTGGGTTGAATAAAAGAACCAAGGAAACTCAGTTACTTGCTTCATGGAGAAATCAAGAAGATCCAGCTCCAGGAATATTCAACCTAGAATTAGACCCAAATGGGACAAGTCAGTATCTTATAAGATGGAATAAGTCCATACAAGTTTGGACAAGTGGGGAATGGAATGAACAGTCAAAGGACTTTTGCTTTAGTTCCTGAGATGAGGTTAAACTAAATTTACAATTTTAGTTACATTTCAAATGAAAATGAGAATTATTTCACTTATTCACTTTACAACAATTCTATTATTTCTAGATTTGTTATGGATATTTCTGGCCAAATCAAGCAACTTACATGGTCATATACAACGAAAAGGTGGAATTTGTTTTGGTCTCAACCGAAACAATTATGTGATGTTTATGGTATCTGTGGAGCTTTTGGCAACTGTAACCAGGATACTTTGAAGTGTGAATGTTTGCCAGGTTTTGTTGAACGGTCTCCTGCAGATTGGAATCTCCAGGATTCAACTGGTGGATGTGTCAGGAATACATCTTTGCAGTGTGGAAATACAGATGGTTTTTCGTCAATGCAAACCTCGAATTTGCCTGATAATCCTCAACCTCTACAAGTCAATAGCGCGGAAGAATGCAAATCAGCTTGTGAGAGAACATGTTCTTGCAAAGCTTATGCTTACACTGATACAGGGTGTAATTTATGGAATGGAGTTATGTTGAATGTCAAACAACAATCAGATGGAAGAACAGGAAGCCTCAATCTCAGACGTGCAGCATCTGAAATTCAAATTTCCGCGGCTAAAGGCAATAAAAACAAGAAGTCATTTAAAATTGCTGTTGTGGGTGCAATTGCGGGGGTCGTAGCAATTTTGGTACTTGGTCTTGTACTAGTGTTAATATGTAGATCGAAAAGATCAGTTGGAAAATCAAAGACAGTCGATGGTACATTGGTGGCATTTGCATACAGGGAATTGCAGAGTGCGACTAAGAACTTCTCGCAGAAGTTGGGTGGTGGAGGCTTCGGCTCTGTCTTCAAAGGGGCATTATCTGACTCTACTGCCATAGCCGTGAAAAAACTTGAAGGTCTCAGTCAAGGAGAGAAGCAATTCAGGTCAGAGGTGAGCACTATCGGTACAATTCAGCATGTAAATCTCGTTCGCTTACGTGGGTTTTGCTCAGAAGGAGCTAAAAGGTTACTGGTCTATGATTTCATGGCAAAGGGATCTTTGGATGCTAATCTTTTTCATCAAAATGACCCCATGGTTTTAGATTGGAAGACCAGATATCAAATAGCACTTGGAACTGCAAGAGGATTGGCTTATCTCCATGAAAAATGCAGAGATTGCATCATTCATTGTGATATCAAGCCTGAAAATATCCTCTTGGATGCTGAATGCGGTCCTAAAGTAGCAGATTTTGGCCTGGCCAAGCTTGTCGGTCGAGATTTCAGCCGAGTCCTAACCACCATGA
Source organism: Papaver californicum (assembly GCA_023531435.1). Taxonomy (NCBI): domain Eukaryota; kingdom Viridiplantae; phylum Streptophyta; class Magnoliopsida; order Ranunculales; family Papaveraceae; genus Papaver; species Papaver californicum. The sequence goes on along the minus strand of JAJJMC010027962.1, from coordinate 6,785,990 downwards.
GAGGAACTAGAGGTTACCTTGCACCGGAATGGATTTCAGGAGTAGCCATCACTCCAAAAGCTGACGTCTATAGCTATGGTATGATGCTGTTTGAAATTATCTCTGGAAAAAGAAACGCAGAGCATAGCAATGATGCCGAGAAAATTAGATTTTTCCCTACTTGGGCAGCGGCCAAAATGCATGAAGGTGAAGATATCATTAGCCTACTGGACAACAGGTTGGAAGGTAATGCAGACATTCAAGAGCTAACTAGGGCTTGTAGAGTTGCTTGTTGGTGCATTCAAGATGTCGAAGCTCATAGGCCTTCCATGGGTCAGGTAGTTCAGATACTTGAAGGGGTTTCGGAGGTGAATGCACCTCCAATCCCGAGGTCTCTCCATGTTCTTGTGGAAAACCAGGATAATGTGTTTTTCTTCTCAGAGTCCTCGAACGGGAATTCACATGCACGAAGCAACACAACATCATCAACGTCTTCTCAGGCCTAGAGCACCATCTCATCAACAAGTTCAAAGTCTTAAAATGAAGAGTCCAGTTAAAGAGTATATATATATATTAGGGTATCTACTTAGAAGCTTAAGAACTGTAATTTCGTTTCTTTCAGAAAAACCCAACAACTAGCTGCAAAACTTCATTTGGCTACCACTATACTGGTAATGCATGTTTGCCTATTGTATGAATGCTTCAGCTGATCAGCCTATCATTTTGTGTACTTCTTCTTTTTTGTCTCATTCGTTCCAACAAAATGAAGCATAATTAATACAAGAGATAACTGCAATCTTTATAGATACTAAGTACAAACATTTTAAGGCTCTCACGGATTATATCTAAAAAATCTAGCTTTACATCAAAACATTCCATTCTATTATATAACTACAAATTTACAGTGCAAATCTATTTCAAAAGTTTTACAGGAATATGTTTTTCGCACATCTACATATATAAAGACATTAAGAAACTGTCAGCTTGCAAGCTATCTATTAACTATGTTCATTTCTTTCCAGCTGTCTGTCAAACTGGAGGAACTTAATCCTAATTCTGCATATAACTCGTCTGTAACTGGAATTTACACTGCATTATACCACGGTAATCAATTCACAAGCAAGCGCAATATGCACCGATGTTTACAGTGTATGAAGTGGCACTTGCAAAAACACACATAGCAAGCTTTTATCTAGGAAGGAAATGTATCGTTGGTGAGAGAGCTCAACAGAGAACACCTCACCATTTCCGTGCCCGGAAGAACTCATAATCCAGCTGCTGGTTGGTGGATATAACACGATCCTTGTAAATGGAACCTCGGGCAAACAGTAATGCAGTTTCCTTCAGTGTTTTCAATCTCTCTTTCAGAATATCTGAACTGTTGAAAACCGCATTTGCTTTGGAATTTTCAATAGGCTTATTAGGACAGAACCAGCATTCACCCTGCAAATACAAGTCACATGATATGATATATTGGAAAACAGAACTTATATATGTCGGAAGAAATATCACAATTCACTGGAGCACTACTATATAAACCTAAAAGCTTGGATGATAGAGGTGAATTGAGACAGAAAGTGACGCTTCAGACTATCTCAATCACCACTTCCGCAAAATAGTAATGAGGAGCAATATTGTGAAGGTGAGAGAGGACACCATATGCTAATTAAGATGTAAAGGTTTTTCTTACGTGTGTGTTGTAGCTTTCCAATCCCAGCACAGGAGAGACGATCGAGGACTGGTCATTGCATTCGGAGTCTATCGAGCATCTTTGAACTAGATATCCCAATGAATGGTATGTCAGAAATGATGCACGGAATTTTCCTTCCGGAATTCTATATATTGGATACCAGGCCACTGAATACCTAACCAATCAAAGAACCCAGACATAAGAAAAACAAAAGATTATCCAACTCATAGCAACATAAGTGCTCATCATCAATTACAACATGCCTTGTCTCTCACCAAGATGCCGGATGGAGATCATGCAAGTTCATACATTCAAGATTTGATGGATCACCGAACACTTTGTGATTGGAAGTGCCACCTTTTACTAGATCCATTACTCTGCATTTTATCCACTGAATATTATTAGAATACTTTTTCTTAGGTCACAAACAAGAATAAAATTAGTCCAACTATCTCCATACGTATTTAGCAGATACTTACTTGTCATAGAGTGGTTTTCGCCGTTGTGGCCCGTCAGTTTCAAAAAATTCAAATAAGAGTTCCATATTATCTGAGCATGTAGGTGTAGAAGATAAGTTAGCAGAGTCAGTTACAGGTGCAGGACAGATGCCTGGTGATCTCGCTGGCTCTGCTCCTGATTCGAATGAAAAGGATTCATCCCCTTTAGAATGACTAGGCGCAGCGGCTCCTGTACAAGGTTTATTCATAGAACTCTTCAAAGATGATGAACACCCTTTACCATCTCCTTTTACTTGCAGTTCAAAATCATGTTGTGCATGGCTACATCGACAAATATGAGAACGGCCAAACAGCTGAATCGATGAAAGAAATGGAACAAAATGAGCAGTGAATGAAACTGAATTAATATCAACCCCCTTGGAATTTCTATGATCATATGCCATCACTTCCAGGCCATAACTACCTGGTTTCTCATACCAATTCCAAATAGCGCTCAACGGAATATTAGGAATCTGATGCTTGCAAAGGGAACTATGAGAGAGCTGATTTCTCACGCAAAAACTACAATCTTCGACAGAAAATGCAGGGGAAATGACAGGAGCGGCAGAATAGACAAGTCTCTCAAACTCCGCAAGGGGACTTCCAGTTTCATGTTGAACACTTTCAGATGCCATTTGTAATCTGTAAGCAGCATCTAGTGCTTTCATTCTAAATTGTGAACCAATGCTCAACAAGGGTGCTTTTATTGCTTGAACAGCCTGTTTGACATAATCTCTAACATTGCCACTGCTGTGACTCTGTTCAGTTCTGTTGAATTTATAATGAAACTCTGCCAAATCATTTTTGATGGGCATCACAGTGGGTATTTCTTGACTAGTTGCCAAGCATATCGTTTCAGGATCAACTGTAGCAACAGATTCACTACCATTAACTTTATTCTCTTCCACTTGGACTTTAGTTTTCTCCTCCCCTGAACTTGAAGTGATCTTTATATCATTACAAGCACCAAAGGAATCAGAGTTTTTCGTTGTAGTTGAATTCTTTGTGCAGATTGGAATCCACTGCTGCGAACTCACCTGAGGCGAGCAATTCCTTATGTTATCTTCGGAAGATAGGTTGATATCTAAGCGAGCAGGATCTCTCTGACCATCTTCTAAGGAAATGGGTGAAGTTCCCTTTAATACTTGTTCATTCATTGAAATCTTCATCGAGTTATATGAATGGACGGTGCGGGACGATGATTGACCTGGAACAGCAGAGTTATATCCACCAATATTCAGCTTTCTATTGTTGATGATCTTGCGCTTCAAAGAATGATTCTGTGTTCCTTTGAACTTCCTCCAGTCCAAGTTCTTCCCACAGCCATCTAGTGCTGATCCAGAGTCAAACTGACAGAGACTACCATGGATCCTCTGAGAACTCCCTCGGGGGAACTCATTGAAATGCGTGCTACCAGAGATTTTCTGCTTATTATTTACCGTCTCAACTCCTTTACCAGCAATATCATGTCCAGCAGAAAAGACCTTCACCCAGCGTGTGGGTGCATTCCTAAAACTTTTCCTGTGGTCCTGCCAGGTGGGGTGGTGAATTTCCTTCTCGATCCGGATATTGTAGTCCCACCCAGGTTTATCTGCTAGACCAGGTTGAGACATCATATTAATACGTTTATTTGAAGCAACTGCATGACTATTTCTATAACTAGTGGACTGGCGGTTAAATTTGTTTGCGTCATTTCTATATGGCTTGTTCTGGGACATGCATGCAACAGATATATTCTCTTTGATGTCTTTGCTGCAGCGATCATCACATTGCGTAAAGATTTTCTTATCAATATGCTTCGGCCCCTCCTCCCCTTGCTTGACTCCATTTAAATACCTTCCGGAGTAAAGGGCATCGTCATTGTTACAATTCCAACCATCAGAGTCGGACAGTACACTACTCCCAGTAAGATCAGAGGGGCACCCGTCATCTATTGTGGTTATATCATCCTTTCCCCCTTCTTTAGGTGATCGAGAAGATGCTCTAGTAATGTCTTCAGCACATTCAGATGGTCGAGTCTCTGCAGAAACAATTTCTGACATCTTTGAATTTCTTTCCTTCTTTTTGTTCCTCTTCTTTTTTAACTTTTGAGCTGAATTATCTATAACTACAAGATCATGACTTGGTTTGGGTGCAACCTTCGCTCCAGAGGCATCCAATATTATATATCTGGAAACTTCAGTAACATCGTCATAATGCTGCTTCAGGAATCCGTTACATTTTAAACTCTCTTTAGATTTGGCACTTGGTGAAGATTTGTATGCTGTCTTTCTAACAACTCTGGGAGCAGAAATGTAATCAACTGCAGACCACTGTGAAGAGCATTTTGAATCCAAACTACTGCCTATCAAACTTGGTTTGTGGTCATGCTGCTGCAACACTGCTCCTGGGTGAACGACATCCATCTCAAGAAAATCTCAAGAAGAAGTCCCACCGAATGCTATGAAAGTAAACTTGCTGCTATGATGCAAAGGATAAAGAAAAAGGAAAGATGTCACTATAATTCCAAAATGCAAATCAAAGCAAGATTCAAGTCAAACAACCATCAGCTAGTTTAACTATATTACGTAGTAGATGCAGTTTAGAAGTATAGCCACCAACATCTGGAACTGAAAATCTGGGCAGCCAGTTAATTATAAATCAAAACTAACAGGAACAAATTCCAGGTTGCAATTCCACATTTCTGGGTAATGTGTGCAGGTAAGAAACCACTTATTTTTAAATGGTTTCGGTTAGACCTGCTTTATTACTTGAGAAACCAAAAGCAAAGTGAAAACAGCAAAAGAAGAGCTCCACCTACTTAATTAGATTTCTTACTTGAATAGATGCATAATATAATCTAACTGTTTAAGAAATGAACTAAAAGCGACCTGTATATACCCACTTAAAATCCTATAATCAATCACAAGGATCATTTTCGAACTTGTGCATATACATACGGGAACTGATGGTTTATATTAATGTATAGCCTAAGACGACATAAGGCGGCAGACATCAAGATTTCTCCACTTTCCATTCAAAATGCTCTAGTATTGAAATTATGCAAGTTATAATTAAGAAAAACGCAAAACCCTGAACATCTCTTTGATTACTAAGCATTGTACCGTACGGGTTTAATCACGATTTCCCAAATAACAATTTCTACTCAAATCAAATTAGTACTCAAAACATAAAACCTTTCATGAACCTAAATACCAATAACGGCTCTAAATAATCACAAGAAAAGAATTTAACAGAACTTGATCTATTCTAACGCAATAAGAAACATCAACATTCCCCAAATTCATAAGACATGAAACCAAAGAAAAATAAAGTTATATCATCCAAAGGGTTTATGCATTTCAACTTAACAAAAAGAAGAAAGAAGAAAATCATATAATCAAATTAAGTAATATAATGATAGTTCAAGAACATATAAAGAAACAGCCCTAAATTTATTTTTCATGAACAAATTCAAAGAAAATAAAAGAAAAATGAAAAACATTAAAAGGAAAGAAAGTAATAAAGAAAGAAAGAAACCTGAGAATTGAATCGTCAAGAGAGACGATGATGGGGTTTGTTTGATGGTGAAGAGCTGGGCGGTGAAATGAGATTTCAAATTGGGATTTGTGTTGTTTCTGAAGAGTTTTATTTCTCATCACTCATCTCGTTTCATTCTCTCTCTCTCTCTTAGTGTTCAAATTCGATCTTGTTCTTACACGAACTATTTACACGTATGGATTTGGATATTTTTCAAACATGCGCCTGTTGGACAATTCAAGATTCGGACACGTGAGCGATGATGAGTCAGTGAAAGCACATGCCGCTTGATCTGAGATTAGCTATTACTAATACCAGCTAAGTAAAAAAAAAATTGAATAAGAAACGATATATATTAAAAATAAAAGAGATATTTAAAAAAGAACCTCCAAAATCATAAAAAAATTACAAACTAACAATATTTTCAGAGGGAACAGAACCTGATTAATGGTATAACCTTTCAAAATCTCCTTAATATAACAAATGCTTTGTTTTACCGCTAAAACAATTTCACTCTTGGATTTTGCGTGTCCCTCATGAACACGAGCGTTTTTGTTTTTTCACAACTCCCAAAAGATTGTGTATGGAAGAACTTCACATATATATTGTTGTCTGGTCTTCAACTTCGAAATTTCCAAGCCCTTAGTAAAGAAGCAAAGCTCTCTGGCATAATCCAGATCAAGTGCAGGGATGATAGAAAATGGTTCCATAAAGAGATCCCATTCGCAATGTAGATATAGATGATCACAAGTCTCTGCCTGCCCATTGCAAAATAGTACAAAGGATAGAGCTAAGAGTGATTCCTCTGCGTTGAAGCATACTTTTAGTTGGAATATAATCATGCAATGAAGCCCAAATCAAGAAAGAAACTTTTACGGATAATCTTACTACCAAGAAGATCTTCAAAATTGCAATCATCAAAGTTCTCCACCAGCTTTGAATACATTTTTTTAGCCGTAAACTCGCCCATCAATCTATCTTCCTGATCTGGTTGCAAAACCACATTTCTCAACTCGTGTTTCAACTCCAAAAGGTCGATACTTTCAGCTGGACCTAACATTCTCTTAAAGGCAAACTGCCAGTTATTCCTTTTTACGTCTGCAATAGAAGAATTCTTTTGTGATTTAATTTTGAAAAGCCTAGGATACTTCTCCGCTAATGAGTTCCTTTCAGCCACCAATCATACCAAAATCTTATGTTTCTGCCATTACCCACTTGGAAAACAACACAATTATGAAAATCTTGATTAGCTTTAGCGATTTCCTGCGACATGCTTCTACCAACCGGGTATTTAGTCGGCAATGGAGCCAAAAAGAACTCTTCTGTTCTCGTCTTTTCACAAATAATTTGTCTCCATAAAGCTTGTTTTTCCGAACCGTATCTCGAGTGTCATTTCACTAATAATGATCTATTGACAAGTCTCAGATTCCTAATACCTAAACCTCCTTTCTTCCTCGGCCTGCAGACTTTCTGCCAAAACACCCAACTCATCTTCTTTTTATCTTCATCTTCACCCCAAAGAAATTTCTTCATAACCCTGTTCAACCTTTTCTCGATCGAAACCGGCATATGGCGCTGGCGGTGGAATGCACCATCCTTGGAAGATGCCAGCTCAAGAGACCATGCATGGGGCAGTGACGTATCCTCAGGGACGATACTCCAAGTGACGTTTCCTCTGGGACGATACTTGGAGTAGTAACGCGTCCTTAAGAGACAGTGTCAGGGAAATAACGTCCTTGAGAGACTGTGATTGATTAATATCATGACTTCGAATATCTATTCTTTGTTTTGTTACTCGTATTTGGATGCAGTTTTCGTTGTATATACAGTGGTAGATTCGAAGTTGTTCAAATAAAAATTTAAATATCAACAGCATATACATAATAAGTTCAAGGAATTCATCCATGGAAATTCTGCGACTTGAGGCTAGTTCTATATTACATAGATATTATGTATTTAGATAGGTTACGAGATCAGTACATAACACCTGTAGTTATTTGTAGAGACTATATTTTTATTTTATTTTGTAAATATAGGTAGAAGTACATAATTCATTTTTTTGATACAAGGACAAAAATATATACGAATATTTTTATGTTTCTGCTGTTGAGCAAAGGCGATTTTATAATTTCCACCTTTGTCAAAAATTCACAATCAATACTTATGCTAGCCTTCCTGTTGTTGAAACTACTCCAATTGGTGTTGATGATGTTTCGGTTGATAATGATGATGCCCCGGTTGTTGCTGATGATGTTCCGGTTGATGTTGATGGTGCTCCAGTTGTTATTGATGATGCTTCGTTTGGGTCAACCGCTTTTGCGATTTCTTCAAGGGTTGTTGTCAGATTTCATAATCATAAGGCTAAAATTGTGTGTAAAAAGACGTCCGCTAAAACTGCATTTGTCGTGTTCGACGGAGAGAGGATAAGGCGAAGGTTTGTTAGAGGACTGCTTGGATTGTACTTGACGTTGTTCATCGTTTTTATTTTCTCCGCGATGTACTCGGAACTTCGTTGTATCTCATGTGAAGGCGGTTGTTGTTGCCGACAAAGAAACGTATTATTTTTTCATGTCTAAGTACCTTGATCTCCATCGATGTGTTCAGTTTCTTACTAAATTTTGGGATCACTACGCTCAACTCCTCTGATTCATTTAATTTCTGTTTTCCAAAGTTTTCCTGTTTTGCACATGTACCTACATTTTGTCGTTAGCTTATAATTCATATGAATGGAACTATATTACCTTAATATTTCGTTGCTCCTTTTGCACATTTCCGCTTATATGCTTATTTAATGGGATGACCTCAACAATCACTTAAAATCCCATCTGAGCTTGGAAGATCTTAAACATCACTTAATACCCCAACCGTTGTTTATCCTTCTACCCATATTTCCGAGTAGGCACTACTCTTTGATGAAGTGTGCAAGTCGGTATCGTGGCCTTTTTCTTCACATGGTGGTTGGTATTTATCTTACATCGTCCACTTCTGAAGGGGTATCCCCCTCCTCTATTGTGACTTTCAGAAGAAAGTCAGAATATCTTTTTTTTGTCATATGATTGTTGGCTTAGTCATGTTTTATACTACTTCGTCTCTCACATTGCCATTGGGAGCATTCATATACAATCCGTCTTTCAGACTGCCTTCGGTTTGGCTTTTGGACCAGATATTTGATTTTGATCTTTGTCTGCACATGCTCCAAATCGTATTGCTTTTAGAGCCATGTATAAAAAGAGAATATACTTTGTTAACAAGAATATTATTTAAATATACATCCCTTACTTTTTCAGATGTAATGCATTCCATGGGTGTATCAATGTTTCTCCGACTGGCTTCTTTAGGTATTACACTTATTTTTCTTTTATTCCAGTGATAATGAAGGGTTTGTCCCACGTTATGATAAGATTCCCTTGCGTTGATTCCTTCATATATAGTGGTAGCTAGTAATCGGAGCATGTCCCCCTTTGGTAACTTCTTGGAAATACTACTTGTTATGCTTCCTTTTTAGTCTTTGTTGATAGTTTACTTTATGTAGCACTGCCACTTCTCTTCTTTTTTCCAGGTTGTCGAGCTTTTCGAAGATGAGGTTCGTATTCAAGTTCTTGTTTCATGCGTCCCATCTTCTTGTTGGTAATATCACTTCCGTTAGCAGTACTGCTTTCATTCCGAATGTAGAGAGAATGTCAGACTCTCTGGTTGCCTCCCTACTCGTCGTCTTTAATGCTAGAACACATTTGGTAGTTTGTTGACCCTACATCTTCCTTCAGTTTCTAGGTTTTACTTCCACTTAGACACGATCTTCTTGTTTGAGGCTTCGGCTTGCCCGTTGCTTTGTTGGTATATTAATGTTGGATTTAGCATCTTGATTTTGTATGTGTTGGCCAGTATGTCGATCTTTTGTCCTTCTAGTTGCTTTTCTTTGTCGGACACTATTTACCGATGGGACACCGAACCTACGTATGATATAGTCCCGAATAATTTTAAAATTTTCTTGATACCTTATTCTTGCTAAGGGTACTGCTTTGATCCACTACGTGAAGTTGTCTGTTGTTACCAACAAGAACGTTTTTCCTCTGGTTCTCGTCTTGAGGGGTTCGATAATGTCGATTCCCCACATTGAGAATGGCGAAGGACTCAACACAGAGCTTAATTCTTCTGCTGGTGTTTATATATTTGGTGCATATTTCTGGAATGCTCTGTATTTTTGTAATATATTTGTCGCATCCGTCTGCATATAAGGAAAAAGTATCCCTGTTGTCTCGTATTATTCGTTAGTGATCTTTTTCCAGAGATTGCGCAGTCTCCTTCATGTATTGTCTTCAGAAGGTTGTGTATTTCTTCTTTAGATGAGCAGTGTAGTAACAAACCCATGTATGTTCTTCTGTATAGCCCTTATCCTCGGATCTCGTACCTTGGCTAGATCTTTGACTTTGTTTGCTTCTTTTCTGTCCACTGGTAAGGCTTTCTCCATTGAGAATTTTATAATGTTGTATCTCCAATCGCCTTCTCCCGCTTCTACTGTTGTTATTGTTAGCACGCTTTCTCATTCGTCTTTCATAGATTGCAAATAATCCTTCCTATTAGAAGGTTTCGTATTCCCTTGTCGTTAATTATTGATGCAACGTAGGCTAATGATTTCGCATACTTGTTCGTCGCTCTTCGGACGTGTCTGAACATGATTTCTTTTATCTTTGTCACTTATATGTTTATCAACTTTATGTACTGACTCAGGTTATGACTCTTTATCTTGTTTTGGAAATTAGTGGTGATTTTTACTTCTTCAATTTTTAATTCATTTGCTAGCCTTAATACATACAACACGGCTTGATATTCTGCTACGATGTTTGTTACTTTGTGGAAATAAATACTGTAGAGGTGCGGATTAAAGGTAGATAAATCCTTGATGGAGTTTTGATAGCAAATGAATGTGTGGATTCTAGACTTCGTCAAAAAATTTCGGGTATGGTTTGCAAATTAGATTTTGAGAAGGCTTTTGATAACGTAAATTGGAAATTTCTCAACGAAGTTCTTTTTAAAATGGGCTTTGGTGGTGTTTGGAGGGCTTGAATTAGAAATTGTTTAACTTTCTCTAAATTCTCGGTTCTTGTCAATGGTTCGTCCTATGCCTATTTTGGTAGCGAAAAGGGTCTTCGGCAAGGAGATCCTCTATCTCCCTTTCTCTTCACAATTGTAGGTGAAGTCTTAAGTTGTATGTTGAGCAAAGCTCAAGAATTTGATCAAATTTCGGGGTTTTCGGTAAAGGAAGGAGAAACAAAAATTAATCATTTGCAATTCGCCGACGACACCATTATCTTTCTCGATGCGAAGGAGGATCAAGTCGCTACCCTCCGTTATCTTCTTCTCTGTTTTGAGCTAACTTCGGGCTTGAAGATCAATTTCTCTAAGAGTAGCTTATACGGAGTAGCGGTGGAAGAGAGCATTGAAAATTATGCAAATTTGTTGGGATGCAAATTCGAAAGCTTTCCTAGTATATACCTTGGTCTTTCGTTAGGTGGCAAAGTAGGAGGATCTCAAAATTGGGAAAAAACGCTCGATATTTGTGCGAAAAGGATTGCTCGTTGGAACGGAAAAGCGATATCAAAAGCGGGTAAGTCAATTCTTGCCAAAAGCATTCTAGGGAGTTTACCAATTTACTACTTTTCTCTTTTTCTTGCTCCTTGCGCCATAACTAAGGAAATGGATAAGGTGGTGAGGAACTTTTTATGGGACGATGATCATAACACAAAAAGAATTCACAATGTTGGTTGGACTACGGTATCAAAATCAAAAGAAAAAGGAGGTCTTGGTATTAGAAGATCGAAATTAGTGAACTCGGCTTTGTTAAAAAAATGGTGGTGGCGGTTTGGCTTAGAGAAAGATGCTTTGTGGAGGAAGGTTATAGTTGAAAAATTTGGTGAAACATCAAACGGTTGGGAAACTCTCCAACCTAAATGTTCAAAAGGAGGTAGCCTTTGGTATAACATCTACAAAGAGTTAGAAGATTTCAATAAACATATCAAATTCAAGGTTGGCGCGGGTCAGGAAACTAGATTTTGGGAAGATGTTTGGATAAGGGATAAAAAACTATGTGATATGTTTCCTTTGACTTATGAAGCCTCAAGGACCAAGGAGCTCGTGGTAGCACGCATGTTCAATGTAGTTGACGGCGAGATAGTTTGGAAATTTATGGCTAGACAAAGGTATTCTCAAACCATCTCAAATGAAGTCTCAAGCATTTCAATTATTCTATCTTCTTTCTCTTTTCAAGAAGGAGTTTCGGATACTCGTGTTTGGGACGGAAATATCAATGGTCAATATACGGTTAAAGATGGCATGAAGGTCGGAGAGGAACAAGCAACGCCAACTTTCACTATAAATGCTGTGTGGAGCCGGAATTACCCATGCAAAATCAACTTTTTTCTTTGGCTCCTTGCTCATGATAGGGTAATGACAAAAGACAAGCTCATAAGGAGGGGCATGGAGGTTTCTAGCCTTTGTTGCTTTTGTGGCGAAATTGACGAGACAAGTGAGCATCTTTTTTATGATTGTTGGAGGATCAGAAGGATTTGGGATTACTTTAGTGAAGGGTCGAGAAATAATTGGAGTTATAACTCCAATGTCTCCATAAACGTAAATTCTTAGAAGCTCAATTGGGGTGACGATCGCGTTAGTCAAATTTGGAACAACATCCCAGTTGCTATTTGGTGGAGTATTTGGAGGGAGCGCAATGCAAGAGTTTTCGCAAACAAAAGAAAAAGATTGGAAAGTATAATTAGAAGCGTTAAAATTCAAGCTTTTTTTTGGGCCGAATCGAACACAAAAATGCTAGGTCTAACCGCCAATATGGTTATGGCTCTTTGAGACTCACTATTTCGGCCCCATTGATGTGTGTCTTCTGTTTTTATTTTCATGTTTTTCCTCTTTCTTTGTTCCTCTTAATTAGTTAATTTTTGTTAGTGTTCATTGGGTTGAGATACCCCCTAAGTACCTCATCTTTTTCAATAAATTTCCTCTTGACCGATCAAAAAAGAAATACTGTAGAGGTGCGGAATCATATGACCGTCTGGAGAGAGTATCACAATTGTCGCTCCGTACTTGTTATGCGCTTCATCTGCGAATGATGTTGTTCTTCATGTTTATTTTCTCTGCGATGTTACTCGGAACTTTGTTGTCTGAAATATGAAGGCGGTTGTTGTTCCTGACAAAGAAACGTATTATTCTTGCATGTCTAAGTACCTTGAGCTCTGCCGACATGTTCAGTTTTTTTGTTGATGACAAAGAAATGTATTATTCTTGCATGTCTAAGTACCTTGAGCTCCGCAAGAAAGTCTTTTAATATTTACGCTCCAGCGGATATTGTTGGCAGAATTTTGAAGTTGTGCTTCCCCAACATATCGTGTTTTGCGATCCTTCCATTCTTTTCTCTTTTCTCCAATAAAGACTTAATTAGATATGACGTGAAGACTTTAATCCATCTTCCATACGCGGCGTGCACTTGAGAGAAGGGTTCTTTCTTTAGTGGTATGTTGTTTTTCTCCTCCGCTGAGAGTGTTTTGTTAGTGAAGTATATCAAAAGTGGTTTTGTATTCTCTATTTGTAGCATCACCACTAAGACTGATTTTTACGTTGATGCGAGGTATAAGCTTAGCTACTCTTCGACTTGCGGACTTTGTACAACTGGAGGTCATGTCATATATCTTTGGATTTGTTGGAAGGTTTCTTCGCATTCACGACTGCATACATGCGTTGTTTTTTTGGGTGGTACTTCAAAGAATTGCTTGCATTTATCGATGAATCTTGCGATGAATCTTGCGATGAATCTTTTTAGTGCCACCATTTTTGCATTCAGGTGTTGCACTTCTTTCTTTGTTCTCGGTGATTTTATCTCTAGGATAGCTCGTACCTTTTCTGGGTCCGCTTGTATTCCTCTATTAGTGAACATGTGTCCTAGGAATTTTCCTTATGTTACTCCAAATGTGCATTTCTGCGGATTGATCCTCATGCATGTCGTACTTCCACATTACTTCGAAAATCTTTTCCAGGTTCCTTATTTCTTTTGATCATCATGTCTTCTATATATATTTCTAGTATGTTTCTTATCCTTTTCGCAAACAGCTTGTCCACCATTCTCTGATATCATGCACCTATATTTTTAACCAAAAATGTATTACTTTGATACAGTATAGCTCATGAGGTGCGAATAAAGCTATTTTTACTCATCTTCTTTGCTCATTGCAATCTGCTTGTATCGAAAGTATCCATCGATCAGAGAGAATAACTCAATTCCCGCCATTCCGTCTACCAATTTGGTTGATGTCCGATAAAGATAACTATATTTAAGAAATACCTTATTCAGGTCTACATAATCAACACATATCCGTATCTTTCCGTTCTTTTTCGGGACAATGATCACGTTAACTACCCACTCCTGGTAATATGCCTCTCTTGAAATCCAGCTTGATCCCAACATTTTATTTTCTCTTTCACCGTCTTTTTTAGGTGATGTGTTATCTTCCTATGAGTTTGTTTGACTGGCTTTGCTTCTGGTTGAACTTCTAATTTATTGCAGGATATATGAGGCTTTATTGCTGGCATGTATTCTACGCTCCAAGCGAAGAGGTCCACGTTTTCTCATAGCTGTTCGCAAAATGCGTCTTCTATTTCTATTGTCATCTTTGTTCTGATCAGTGGGAGCTTTGGCTTCTTTTGCGTTCCCAAGTTTATTTGCTTTATTTTTTCTGTAACAATAATGATTTGAGCTCACTATCTCCCGCTAATGGCTATTTTTTTAGTTCTTCCGCTTCTCCTTCGTTCGTAATTTGTTCTTGCTGATGTCGTTTTTTGTATGGTATGTCATCTGCATCCTCCGCTATGTTTTGGGCCCATACAAATATGACGCAGTTCCGAGTTTGTTCGTAGTTGCATATTCTTACAATATTTTGGTATCTTTCAGCTCTACTACTCCTTTTCATTCATCGGAAACTTCAAGCTTTGATGGAACGTAGATGGTATGCACTTCATATTGTGTATCCATTTTCTTGCGAGAATAGTCAAGTACAAAGTGCTCGCGCTTAATCATTGTGAATTTTGTTGGCATCATTTTTGGTCTGACTTTGACATCTATGAGCATTAATCCTAGTGGCTCCGTCTTCTTTTCATCGAACCTAAATACGTTGCTTCTTGACCGTTGTAAATCGTCAATGTGCATTTTCATGCTTAGGTAGGTGTTGTAGAATAGTATATCTACCAAACTTCCTGCGTCAATCAGTCTCATCCATTAGTTATTAGGGTTAAAACCAACTAGTCAAAGTGGGGGCAGTGCGCCTCGTCGTAGTAATTGCTTTGAAACACGATTAGTACAAATGGTTTTTTGGATGGTCTTACGGCTCTGTTGATGCTTCCGTAGATGCTTTGTTATCTCTGTGCTCGTCTCCGTAATCTTTAGATGATTGGGTCAGATAGGTCCACCAACCCTTCATTGATATCTGCAATCATGTTCACCTTGTCGTCGCATCGTATGTGTTGTTGTAATTCTCCTTTGTCTATCAGGCTCTGCACCAACTTCTTCAAATGCCAGCAGTCGTCCGTGGTGTGTCTTCTATGCTATTTTGGCCTTTTGCAACGGACATAAACATTATAGTGAATTTAAGTAACGTTTATATCCGTTGGGAATAAAGCGTAAGAAATTTCACAATGCATTCTGCAACGGAAGCACCTGTTGCACAAATTAACTAAAGCTTAAATAAGTTTTAGACGTCGCTTATTTTTAATAAGGCAACATATAAATAGGATTTAAGTAACGGATAAGTAGGATATTAGCAACGTTAATGTGGGTCCAATGGTAAATGGTGGTGGAGGTTATTTTTGGTGAAAGTTTAATATTCGTTGCTCACTTTTATGTAATAAAGCAACGTAATTGTTACTGATAGACACATTTTAGTGTCTAAATTGCACCTTAATTTCTAGTGAG